>JANKKB010028865.1:0-17433 GCA_026225775.1 Bursera palmeri | reverse complement strand
TCATAAAGTAGTATAGTAATAATTAAAAAAAGATATCATATACTGTACATAAACAGCAGTAATATATATTCGTTAATATGGTAAATTTCATTAATATGATAAAAATTATTGTATTAATTAAAATGAAAATTTTTAAATGTTATTTATAATGTATAGTAGTATTCAATTGGCAAATATTAATGACCAATAACTTTGTTTTTAAACTTCTATAATATATTATGTAGGATAGATTTTTCTGAATAGCCCAGTCTCCCTCCAATATTTTAGGGAAATTAAAAAATGCCCCAGATTAATAGGAGGTTTAGAAAAATAATCAATCCATCTATTTTATTTAATTTGTCTATCCAATTATACTTAAAAGGAACAAATGCCCAAATACACTCCCTCACCATCATTCTCTCCCTAACTCTCAAAATGCCTAACATTATTTCCTTTTTTTATCTCTTCACTTCCTCTTTTAAAATTTTCGTTCACACCCTCAATATTATTTGGATTTAAATTTGAGATTGTTTTATTTGATATATATATATTATTGTTTGAACTATTTTGAAGTGGATATTATTATTTAAAATTGGTATTTAATTTTTTATTAAGATGAATGATTTGTTTCAAAAGAATATTATTGGAACATTGTAGTAGTTTATATCAATTTTGGAGTATTGAAAAAATCAAAATAATACCCAAAAAAAAAAAAATCAAAAAATGGCCTAGAAAAACCCAAGAATCATCAGATAAAACTAAAGAATCGCTAAAAAAATTTTCTACGATTCAGATAGTAGGACAATATGGTATGAACCACAAGAATGCAAGATCGTATTGTTCTGTAGTGTTATTTTTCCTGTGATATTTAGTTTTTTAGACAACATTTTTTTAGTGATTTTTTAACTTTTTAGTGACTTTTTCGATAATTTTTTAGTTTTTTTCGCTTTGTCCGGTTTCAACTTTTATTGTTAATGTTGGTATGCCACTGCTGGTTCTAGTTATGATTTGTATTTTGAAAGTTAGAGAGAGAAAATCATATAAGTATGTTTGGGGGCATTTTGGTTCATACAAAGATATTTGGATAGTAAAATCATAGAATTAAGGGGGTTGGTTATTTTTGGAACCCCTCTTAATTTGGGTTATTTGTATAATTTCTGTTGATTTTAATGTATTTAATTTGTTTTGAGTAAATGTGTTTACTGTTTTACGTTTGCTCTGTTTAACTTAACGACGGTTGACGGAAATCAGGGGCCACTTTAGTATGTCATATTCTATAGGTAGTTTTTTTAAGTAAATACCTCTCGGGCTACATTTTATTAACCTTATTATTATAATTTTATAATTTTATGAGCCATTATAATTGATTTGACATTCACTCAAAGTTAGCATTTTACTTATTATCGTACATCAATGACATCCATATAATTTATATTTTAAAATTTAGGATAAATTTGGCAGAGTAGTATTGTTTTTTATTAATTTATTTAAAACAACATCCACCTAAGTTTCAAGTATTTATTTTTCTTTAAATAATACCGAACACTCATAAATTAAGCTAATTTTTCATTACAATAAAAAAAATTAAGAGAATTTCAAAACACTGGTAAAGCCATTTGGTTTATGATTTAAATACTTTTTTATTTATAAAATTATTTTGAATAAATCTAAATAATATTGTATATATATGACGACGACTTTAAAAAAAAAAAAATAGTTAAAAGCATGTTTTTGAATTGTTGATTTTGAAATATATCAAACACATTTTTAATTATCGAAAACACCAAACATCTGAATTAATCACAACGTCATAAAGGCTTTCTCTTTCCAATTTAACAAGCTTTTGTTTCCAACATTTTGGTAGAAAAAAAGTCAAAAATCACATTTTTGAAAGTTAAGCCAAACGCAGCCTTCAAACCTGCATTAAATTAAAATGACCGAAAAAACCCCATTAGATCCTTGAATTTTGATAGAAGTCCTAGAACAATCAGTGTTTTGCCTCCTTTTTCTCCCCCACCTTAAATCTCACTCAAAGTCCCTCCAAATCAGGTTGCTAGATCCAGCGAACGTCATTGCGGTTCGCATTTTACGATATCGTGCAATCGACGCCATTGTCACTGTAAGTATCTCCTGATCTGATCTGAGTTCAATAGATAGATCCACAAAGTTAATTTCTGCTTCAAACTTCGAAAACTTTCCTAGAAAAAACTGCATTTTATCGAAACAAACAGTAACTTAGCATTAGAAGTCCGGTTTCGCAGAGCTAGTTATTGGTTAGTTATTTCAAATTTGCGTTATCGCGCAGTTTGCAGTTCTTTACTTAGGGAGACTGTTTAAACCGTGGTTTGACTCGTTATTTTTGTTCCTAAGTTTGGTGTTATATGAGAATTTTTATATTGATAGGTTTATGCGTTTATCATGTGGTTTTGTTATCGTGTATGAGCTTTGAAATAATGTGAAACTTGTAGTTTTTAGAGATTTTGAAGACTTCTTGCCTTGAAAGGTATCTGTGATCTTTTGCCAATAGTTTAGATGATTGAGGTGTGTCATTACTGATCTGTGGTGATGGATATGTCTATGCTTTTATATTGTTAGTCTATTTATCTACACTACTAAAGAAGCCGAGGCCTCGATTTGGTATCTGTTGATAGAAAAAATGTCGTAATTTAAGATATTGTTATTTATTGAATTTACTGAATAAAGAGAAGCATTTATGGTATTTTGGGTGTGTAACCTGGACATTTAGATTGGTAAATGTGCAAAATCAATTTATTTGGTTGATTATTTTTAAAGTTATCAATTTGTGGGATGAAATAAACTACTCTCAAGTTCTTTTGGTGTTGCACTTCTAGTATGTTTTGATTTTCTTTTTTGGATGGAATATTGCAGATTTTGTGTAGGAGACGTGGTGTGTATTTATACCTTTGCTATCTGCTAATTAAATCTATGTTTGGAGGTTTAGCAACTACTCCTACTAATAGTCCACATTTAAGGAAGTCTGGAAGCAGAGCTGTTGTCTCTGATATTGGTACAAGAAGTTATCAACTTTTGGAATTGATTTTAATAACTATTGTTATATATATATATATATATATATATATGCACAGGCATGCGTCTCACTGTCATAAAATATCTTTCAGGTGATGAGGCAGGAAATGGTGTTGAGGAAGGTTTCTTGCAAATAGATGCAAATGGTCTGAAGAGTTCAAGTTCACCAATGATTGGAACCATGCCTTCTCCTATATTATTATGGAGATTCAAGGTTTTGTTGTTAGTGATATACTCGGTTTTCCTATTATAACTGTTATTATCACTATTTTTGGTTGCTTAGCTTTATCTGTTGCATTGATGTGCAGTAATTCAACTTAACAAGAATGCATGGTTGAGTTTAGATCCTGATTTTGTGGTTCCTCCTTTTTTTCCCCTTTTCTTAAGGCACTTTCGATATACTACTTTTCTAAAGATAAAATAGAATTTTTATCATCAGTAATCTCTTGATTTAGCCCTGTTTTCTTTTCTTGTATTATTCTCTCGTTTTATTTTGTTGATTGTAATATACTTTTGGAGATTCTAACTTAGGATAATTTCCAGGTATTGTTATTCTTTGTCTGGGGTTTCATTTGCTGCAAGGTCAGTTTTTTATTTTCGTGTTTACTTTCTTATATTTATATAAATTGCTATTTGGTGGTTTGAGGGTAGATGGAAACACTATATGTTTGATTGTACAGCTACTAACATTCTTAAGAGGAATATGTAAAATTTGCAGGTCGGATGGGATTCTGTTATGAGGATGAGTGTAGACTTGCGGGATCTTTTCCTGTATGAGGCATTTTTATACTATAATCCTCTTCTTCTTGTGGTTAGTTTTTTTTTTTTTTTTTGTGTGTGCAGAGTAAAATATTTTAATTGTATTCCTCCCTTCCTTTTTCTTATATAATCATACTCAGTACTTACTATTGGTTTTTATATGGCAGACTATGATGGTTTGGTTTTGGGGGATAAATTTATGGGTTTTTTCCCAGGCTAATGTCAATTATGGAAAAATTTTTGACCTCGATCAAGATCATCTTACTCACAGAGAAATATGGAAGGTATTGCATTTGATCGTTAGTGCAGTGGCATCTAAAATAGAGAGATATGCTTCATTGTTGCAGTTACATGCTGACATTTTCTTCTTGTTACCATTACGAATAGCCTCTGTTGACCAAAGTTTTCCATTTCTTTTCTATTGGTTTATGTCATGCTATGAGATTTGCAATATATAGTCCTGTTTCGGTATGCCACTACGTTTGTGATCAATTACATATATGTATGACTTTAGAGTCACTCTTTTTATTATGTATATAATCCCAGAGTAATTCTTTCTACTATTTGCAGTGTGCCACATGGATGACTATTGTTGTCCCCTCAAGCATGACAGCATATCTTTATCTTTACTCACATGGAGAAGTATCATTAGCTGCTTCACAACCAGTGTAATAGATGCATCCTCTCTTACTATTATTGGAAAAAAAAGTTATTTCTTTTGTGATTAATAGCTTTATTCTTTGCATTCCATGAGCTATTTCCAGTTAATTTTGTTTTAGCTTGGGAAATTGGTATTAATTTTTATGCTTCCTCTAGTTACCTTAGAAGCTTTACATTTTGCTCTTCATATGTTCACCTAGTGTACCCATTATGCTTGACGTCTATAGTAGTTTAGATGGTTCATATATATTCATACACCCACATACATATGCATGTATATACACACGTGTTTTCAGAAGATGGCTAGAGCATTTGGAATTGGGAGCTTCATAAATAAGTCAAATGTGTTATCATTTGGGATTGTTTTGCGAGGATGCTTACTTTATTAAGACATGTTATTGCGTCTTTTATAGATGGACAATAAATTAGACTGAACAAATTTGCATTTAGGTGCACAGAGTAAGCAAAGTGTCTTTTGTAAATGCTCAAGCAGATTTTTCATTGAGTACTTTGGTGTGCTTGATTAAGGGAAAATACTGATATTATGGTTTATGTTTGTGAAGAATTTTCTTTTGACTTAGATTTTTATTTCTTAATTGATGAATTTAATTAAATTACGTTCATGATCTGATTTAGTTATAATTAACAACTTTTGTTGTTTCTTCTAAATAAATTTTAAAAAAAAGTCTAAATAACTAGCAAGAAAAATAACCTTTAATGTTATTTTGTATCTGTTCAGATTAATGCTCATGCATAGTATAGAATAGAAGAGGAAGCATGTTAGCACAGTCATAATATAATCAGTGTAATTTTTCATATTTAAAAAAAAATGAAATTTTCGCATGGCAAATAACATTATCAATTAATATCACATTGTTAAGCATAAACCTCCTTATTCTATGACCTCTTACAACAGGTTTGAGGTATGTTAAGTCTTATATGCTTTGTACTGCAGGTGCTTTTATACCTTGCTGTTGTGATGATTTTGATATTCCCATTTGATATTTTTTATTTGTCATCCCGTTACTACTTGTTAAGGACTCTTTGGCGGATAGTTCTTCCACTACAGGCAAGTTTCGCACTTTGATCATTTTCATGTTATACATAGTCCATGGAACATGCTCTATGATGAACATATATTATGCTTGTGCTTCTTGATGAAAACAAAAAAAGAAAGAACAAAAACTAGTTTTATTGTCTTTAAATTATCCTCTGAGTTCACTTGTCAAGAGCCAAACAACTCTCCTTTTCCACCTTAGGTAGAACAAATAAATTCATTAAACAAACAAGATCACTACAGTCTATCAACCGAGCCAATTGTACTGAACCATAGAAGTTAAAAAGTAAGCAGCTAGGGAAGCTCAAGCCTTGAAGCCTACTCTTTCTGTAAAATTCTTTTCCTATATCTAGTTTTCTCGCAGAGCCTAAGTCTTATACTTTTTCTTGTGTGGGCAAAGACGTACCATCACTTTCAGCGAGAAATAAGTACAAGAATTGGTTTGGTTCTCTTATATTCCGTAGAATTTGACCTTTTTTTCTCAGTTTGCCTAGAATGAATTTTAAAGGATTTTTTAACTTGTGGATGTTTGTAATTGGCTGATGTAATCTTGAAAAATAAATATGCTGTTACTAAATTCCTATAAGACTTGTTAATACTATAACTTTTGTCTGAATTTTCTTTGCAAAATTGAAATTTTAAAACATATTGGAGTGTTAACCAACTCAGATGAAGAAAGTGGGCAAGACTTGATCCTGAAGCGTCTTACAAATGATCTCTAGCAAAAATGCTGTTTGGCACTATATACTAGTAATAGTAATAGTAATAGTAACACACTGATAACTTGGAGCAAAAAAGCCTTCATAGTTGAATCCTAGCAACAACCTTTCTTATTATGACCTAGATAAAAGCCAGTGGGCCACTAGTTTATCAGTATTGTTCCTGGCTCCAGGAAAACTAACACATTTTCTTGTCTCAAGCTGTGGTTTTATTTTCAAGTGGTTTAAGTTTCTTGTTTTTCAATTAAATTTATTCTGTTTGATGAATGCAGGCAATATCATTTTCTGACTTCTTCTTGGCTGATATTTTTACCTCCATGGCAAAGGTATACATCACATTGCCCAATTAGCTATTTTCTTTTTTTCCCCTTTTCTCTTACTCATAAAAGTGGGAACAACTGATAACACAATGACCTAATTGTTGAATGGGTGTAATTAAACAATTCTATTAGGAACATTTTGATTTGTTCTTGGAAGTGAAAGCTCATCAAATAGTCTAATATGTTATTTTACTATATTTTATAAATATTTACGTGTTATTGTCCAAATATATTAGTTGCTGACTTGCCATGTGAATTTTGTGCAGGTTTTCTCAGATTTGGAGCGTTCGGTATGTCGAATGGTTCATCGACAGGTTAGTGTTTTGTGCTTGAGCCATAATTCATACATATTAGTGGAGTAAGCCTATTAGATTTACTGTTTCCTCTTCCTGAGTTTCCTCTGTTTGGGCCTCAATCAGATATCTTCCCCTCTCTCATGAGTTCCTACGGTACTCTTTATATCTGACCATTTTATGTCTCAGTTATAGCCAAACAATCTTATGAAGTAAACATCATATGAAGAACCAATTGGTTAACTTGATAAACGGTTTCATTTAAGTTTAAGCAAAAAACTTTAAAAGACTTGTGACGTGTTAGAGTTGAATAATGGTGAACTCAGTTTCTAAAGCTATGCCCGAGTAGCAGGGAATTGGGCAAAGGATTCTTGTCAAGTCATACTGGTAGAGATTTGCATTAAGAAAGATACTAAGATTCCTTCAGAGAAATACTATTCTTTTCAGCTTTCTATTCTTGACTTTACCTTAACATATATATATATCTTTAAAGCCTCATCAACACACTCTTGAAACTCATTCAGTTGTTTGAAGAGTTCAGAAAGAAAATTTTTGTTTATGACTTATTTGCCTGAAGTCAATGATCCACAAATACAAGTTGAGGGGAAAATTGAGGTGGCAATAGATGTATTCCCTTTGTGTTGATCTATCAATCTTTCCAATGCAGTCACATGGGAGTAAAGGAGCATAATTGTTTTAATTTTTATCATACATAATTCTTTCTTTCTCGACTTCGTAGCTATGTAGAAAGTTAGTAGCAATGACGCTTTGCTTGCTTGTTTTGTTAAGAGATTGTCTCTAAAACATGCAGGTTGCCACTATTGCATGGTTTGAAGCTGATTCTGTTTGTGGCAGTCACTCTGTTGCAATCCCTTTGGTTCTAGTTTTGCCATACCTATTCCGCTTATTTCAATGTCTTCGACAATACAAGGACACCAGGGAGAAAACAACCCTTTTCAATGGTAAAATCTCTTGAATTATATATGTATATTTCCTGTTGGACATTTTTCTCCTAAGTTGGGGGTGTTGAGATATTGCAAACTTTTTATTCTGTCCGGACAAATAAATTTGTAGTTCATATTTAATAACCTTGTAGGAATTTATGTTATTCACCTAAAAAATTCTTTAATGTTTTATAAGTTTTTGTTGCCAAATGATGGAGAGATTTTAAAACTTGAATATTCATGCATTTCTGCCTTAAACCTTTCTAAGATGCCTTTTCATTGAATATTTGTATTTAAGATGAGTTATTCTAGTTATGTTACATATGATAACTTTTTTTGCTTATGGTTTCAGCTTTAAAATATTCAACCGCAGTACCAGTGATTTTTCTTTCAGCCCTTAAATATCATGTCTTCCCTGATAGGTGGACAAACTTTTATAGGCCTCTCTGGCTCCTCTCGAGTGTTTTGAACTCTTCATACTCATTCTATTGGGATATAACCAGAGATTGGGACTTGAGGTATGTCAAATGCTCTTTTATCCTTCACGGACGTTATAGGTAAATTGCCTGTTTTAATCTTTGCCTTAATTTGCCTCAATGGCTCATCTGTATCACATAATGCTCCCGGGGATAGGCAATGTGTTTTGGAATTTACCACCCCTATTGCCTTTTACTTTACCTCTTTTACACCTCAGTAAACTATGGTCAAAGTACTACGTGGCATAAGTTTCTGTCATCAAATATTGGACCTGTGATACACAATTATTTGTCCAAATTGTTTATTTTTATGACGTTATTAGAGGATAATTACTAGTTTATTGATTACATGATAGGAATACATCATTTCAAATCAAACCTTCTATCTTGTGATTCTTACATGCTTCTCTTGTACTGTATTTGCACTTGGTATGGCAATTCAGGCAAAGCACAGAAGACAAATTATTATGACCTTTGACATCTTCCACATCTCTTACTGATATTCTCTCTTTCAACAGTTGCTTCACTCGGATTTTCAAGTTCAACAGACCAAATATCTGCTCGTACCTTTTCTATGGACGAAAATGGGTAATGACATGCCTTCTTTTTCCTTGGTAAAGGAGAATATAACTATTGTATATTACCTGAATCAGAAGAATACCTCCAGAATGCTAATCTTACTTGCCTGGTACCAACCATTGAAAGAACTCCTTGCTGGTATGCTTGACACCTGAATTGACAATTTGAGATAAACTGAAGCACAAAACCAATGTCAACCATTGAGAATCAGACTATTCTATGCGGCCTAAATGACATGATTGTTTTGGTTGATGGACCAACTTTGATTCCACTGCACCTTTAGAAATGTTATAGAAAAATTAACAATACTTATACACGTGTCCAAATAGACCTGAGACTAGTTTACCGATTCATCCAAAGTTTAGCAATTTTGGTTATGGTAGTGGACTAGTACAGAAAGAGTTACTTAGTATTTATTAGTTTTTATGGTGGATTTGCAGGTATATGTTTGGGTGATAGGAAGCAATCTGATCTTGCGATGCACGTGGACTTACAAGCTGTCTGCACATCTCCGGCATAATTACCTTACTGTGTTCGCAATCACTGCCTTGGAGATATTCCGTCGGTTCCAGTGGGCCTTTTTCCGTGTGGAAAATGAGTGGAATAAAATGAACTCCAAGTCGAATATTCAGCTCGCAGCCAATGACCACACAAATGAGGATGTCAAATTACTTGCTTCTAGTGACCACAATGTATAGAACTCCCAATTGGTTGTCTTTGCTAGCACTGCAATCCAAGGCCTTAATTGTAAACCAACACTCATGAAAAATTTTGAGCTTCAATTCTATATGACATGACATCAAAATTCTTTTGTTCATAGAAGGTTGAATATTGAAATTATCAATAGACGTACACCGTTTTATCTTATGTTAATCTCATTTGAAATCTTTCCATTGGGTGGATGATGTGTTGTTGTTGGTGCCAAACAAATCTATTCTCTGGTACAGAAGAAAGCAGGAAGTTTCGACCAAGTATTCACGTATTGTTGCTGTCCGTAACATATCCATCTAGGATTCTTACCCCATCTACACGTACCCTTTCTAATCTTTTTACATCATCCACAACTCTACATCCGACCCTCTAAATCCTCCGAACAGCAGAGCGTCCGTTACATACCCACTTTTAGTACGTTCACTGATAGATCAGATGTGCACACGTGTCAAAAACCCAGTAGATCATCCCATCCCAGACCAGATAACACACAGACATGCACATACAATGATTCAGCCACTTGGAACCAACCAAATATCTTACAAATGCTCAGTCTCCATCAGAAAAACCACCACAATGGCCTAAATGTTCGCCGCCACTGACTACGCCAACCACGAAAGCCGGCTGCCGGAGCCGAGCCAAACCGAGACAACCACACCAAGAGTCCTAACCATCCTCTCATCCGTGGTAGAGAAGCTGGTGACAAGAAATGACCGGCTAGTGGATGAATTGAGCAGCCACACCAACAGTGATGGCTTGACGGTTAGCTGTAGCTTGGGTAGACTCGGGAAGAGCTTGAACGCGTTTCATGGGGTGAGAGCACCTAGTATAAGCATACCAAAGTACTTGGAAAGAATATACAAGTACACTGACTGCAGCCCCTCGTGTTTCGTGGTTGGTTATGTGTACATAGACAGGCTGCTGCATAGGCATCCTGACTCGCTTGTCATATCACTGAACGTCCACAGGTTGCTTGTAACAAGTGTCATGGTGGCTTCTAAGATGATTGATGATATGTGAGTCTACTTCACTCTCTCCCCTTGAGCATCTTTTCTTATATATATACACGTAGATATAGATATATCATTACCAGTGATGAATTTCATGAAGTGAATGCTTGAAACAAAATTTTAGTACCCCATTGATGTTTTAAAAGAAAATTGAGTTCTTTTATTGAGTGGGTTTACAAGAATATGATGTTTTATCTAGCTGAATTGGCTGATTTCGGTTTGCAATAAAATTATGTATATTCCTTGACCGAAATCGTTAGCAAATGTAAGTCCCCATCCTCTGTTTTAGATTGCAATATGGGGAGCCTGCTTGGTGTCATTGAATATATAAGTGCTGATTTTTTTGGTATTTGGAATAATTTAGGCATTATAATAACGCATTCTATGCTCGGGTTGGGGGAGTAAGCAATGCTGAATTGAACAGGCTGGAATTAGAACTGCTTTTCCTTCTGGATTTTGGAGTTACAGTCAGCTCTAGGGTCTTTGAGAGCTACTGCTTACACTTGGAAAAGGAAATGTTGGTGAATGGCACTGCCCAGAAGATTGAAAGAGCGTTCATCTCCCACAATGGTGTTGATGATGTGACCGAGATATCTGTGGAAAATACTGAGAGTTGCTCACTGCCCTCAAGCAGTGGACTCACCTGAATTTTGTTTTTCTTGCTTTGGTGATTATTCCTGTAAAAATATGCAATGCCCTTTTGTTTTTAAGTCATGAGTTGCTTTCTCTTTCGTTTCAAATTATCATGCAATGCTCTCTTTACGTTATTGAAGAAAATAAATGGATGAAGGTATGATCTTTACCTTAACATTAATAACAACAAAAAAGAAAATGAAAAAAGTAAAAAGAAAACCATTGATACGTTGGATGACAATGATTGTTGAAGAAAAATGAAAATGGCAAATATATTTTGGCGAGTGACAGCTGATGCAATTAAAAACGAAAATCACTTATCACATAAAATTTTCATCTCGTGATGAATCAAAAGACAGAATAACAAAACAATTATTTGTAGTTCTACCATGCAATTTATGAAACAGCTTGCATAAACAGTCTCATGTCTGTGATTATAATTGCATCCTTGCTTTAGTGGTTGAACAACCTTTATGTCATTTTCAGTTTCTCAATTGGAATACTTTCAATGTTCATGAAAATTGTTTGATTTATGATTTTATCATTAGGTGAGTAATGTGGTTAACTAAAGTAATATAGATTTTATAGACTAAAAGCTTGAAGCTATAACTATTTGTTCATAAGATATTTTAAAAAGGTTTGACTGGGTTTCATGGTCACTGTATCAAGTTCTCAATATAATAAAAATAATTACAGTATTATTATTAACAGACAAGGGAGTCTATAAACATAACAGCACCAGCTTCATTAAAATGCACAAATTTTTTTGTTGATTCCAAATTTAATTAACAAGTGCAGATGTTGCTTATTGGTAAAAGTTTAAAATTTTAATCTAATTTACTCAAGTAAATAAGAAATGAAAAAGTTTTTTTTTTTTTTTTTAATTTTCTTTTGTATCTTTATGGTTTAAACATTTATGTTGAGTTGAGTAATAACCAACCAAATCAACATTTTACTAAATACTTGTCAAGTATTATTGGATATCTACACAGATGATTAATACTCTAACAAGTATTGAGTGATGTTAAATACTTGTCTAATAATATGTTAATTTATGGAGTTAAGTCTTCGCATTTAAAAAATGAAGGATAATTTTGATATTAAACTAGATTAGATGATCATAAAAAGGAGAAATTAAAAAAATGACAAAAATTAGAGGAGCATATTAAAAATCGACTAACTTTACGTAAACTGTAGATGTCATAATTATATCTTGATATAAACATATTTATGATGTTCAATAATTCGATAGGTCTTTTTAGACTATCAAATTATCAATCTTTAATATTCAATAAATGTTCATCTTTAATGTTCAATTCATATCCATTCTTAACCATTCTTAATGCTTAATAGTGAAAAGGACTTATGTCAAACTGTTAAGTCGTAATCTTGACATCTAAATTTTTTAATTTTGATCAATTTTTCAAATACAATCCTTAGACAAGGGAGGTCCATTTTAGCAATCATTTCTATAAAAATTAATATTTTAATAAAATATCATGCTACTTGAATCTAATCTTTTATTTAATTTTATATATTATTTAATAATTATTAATTTGTTTACGTCTATAAGTAGAAAATAAAAATTAAAAAATATAATTTTTTATATAAATTTAGCACCTATTTTTACCGAGAGATTAAAAAAATGAATTGTTAAATAGTCATAAAATTAAATAAAAAAAATTATACACTTTCCCAAATATAAATTTAATCTTTTTACAATCCTTATCCTATCAGCTACATTCTGTTGAACTGAAGCTTCCCTACAGTAGTTTCTCTACATTATCTTCCCAAGGCAACCAACCATGTCCATCCACGTAACCATCATGTAATGTAATTAGACCGTCCTGAACAAACAAATTCCGTACAACAAGACATACCCAATGAAAATAATTAAACTTTTTTTTTTTTTTTTTGCAGAAAAACAAATGGGGTCGCCGTAGAACAAACCCTCTCTTTCTGTGTGCCCGCTCTCTCTCTCTCTCTCTCACTCATCGATCGTTGACACAAAAGCGGAAAGCGTTTTGTTTTCCATCTTAAAATACTGCAACTTCGTCTGCGTTTTGCGTATTTTAATTCGTAAAAAAGTGAATGAAATACCTGGAAAGAAGAATCTGAAATCCCTAAGTTCCAAGCAACTCCGCCTTTTATTCCCTTTTTTGTTTTTCCCTATAAAACGACTTGGTTTCATAGACTGGCCATGGCTGAGTCGTCATCGTCATCTTCTTATTCGTCATCCACGGAAGACCTGTTTCAATTGATTAAGCGATTCGGAGCTTATCTCACTCTCAAGATGTCTAATCTCTTCTCGATCTCTTTCCATAACCTGGTAATTCCATTTTTTCTAAATTACTTCATTTTTATTACGGATCCGAGACTGATTTATGGCTGATTAATCATCGCAACTTCAATTAGAGTAGTGATACAAGTGAACATTTTACATTATTTAGTTACTTTGCTAGTGTCTCTGCTGTGAATGATTATATAATCAATAAATTTCTATCAACTAGATTTTATTTTATTGAAAATCGCCTTCACTGTTTGTACAAGTTGTTTTAATTCTGAAGAATATGAGGGCAAGTTGCACAATTGAGGGAGATTGTATGCTGCAACTCACCCAAGCTATCAAAACTCAACTTTAAGTTATTTATGATTATGGGCAAGTTAGGGTTTGGCTTGGATTGGCACATTTTAACTTGGATTAAGTTCAAGCGGGGTTAAGATTGATATTTTTCTAATTGGGTTATATTATTATGATGAATTACATGTGATAATCATCATCATTCATTCAGTTTATTCTAACGTTTTTAGGTCAAAATATGAGAATAAAGATGTGTATCTTATTTGTAAAGTATGCAGTGTTTTTCAGTTGGTTGGATTTGCAGTTTTCACACTTTCGTCAATTGGTATAGGATTCACGATCGGTTGGGGCCATTGCAGGGCTTGCCCTTGCAATAGTCTTTACCTGGAGGATGTTTAGATCACCCCGTGGACCTCCAAGAAGGCAGCCAAAACGACAAGCTCCTACAACTAGTAATTCTGTTGCTAGCACTCAATCTAATGTGACATTGATGCCTTCTGGAATTACTTCAATAAATGAAGATTTAAGAGCTCAAAATGTTGTTGATGAATTCTTTCAAGCAGTGAAGGTGAGCATATCTTTTTGTCCAACATTTGATTAAATTTTTGCTCATATTGACATTCTTCATCATTAATATAATTTTTTACTAGCAATTTTCCTTCCTTTTCAGCCAACTTTGGGCCAAATAGTTAGGCAGAAACTGAGTGAAGGAAGAAAGGTAAATTGCATAACCTCTCTGAATTGCTGCATATAGTATCAGGTTTACTTATTGCATTTCTGTTTTCTGTTGGGAGTAGGATTGTAGCAGTTGGATCTAAAACCTTTGTTGAATTGACTATATGTGTCTGATGTACAATAGGTTGTGGTGTTAGGTTATCTGCTTTAGTACATGGTAAATGGTTAAATATCTTTAGAATCAGGCCTATTTTGTAAACGACTTAGGGTGCAATTAATATGTTTTGATTCAGAGGTAGTTAGGATTAAGTTGGTTTGGCTGTCGAAAAAAATTTGGAATGCAATATGAGTGAATAAGAAGAACAATTAGAAGAAAAGAATCATAGTTTCTGTTTCACATATTCAAAGCTGTCAATAATTGTCTCATAGATGATCAAGTCAAATTACTTTTGATGCATATACTTTTCTACATGCTAATGCTACCAGATGGGTGCAATAATTTCATGACACTATCTACCAGCTTTATAGTGGATTTGCTGGGTTGGCCTACTTAACATTGTTCCATTATGTTGTAAAAGATCAAGTACTTTAGAATTAGCTAGTTGCTAGATAACTTCCTGGGTTGACCCATCCATCACCTCTTTTAGGTGATAATTTTTAATTTCGAATTGAAAATTGTTGGATCATAGTGAAATTTAATATTTAATGAATTCAGTAAATATAATTCAAATTTGACTGATTTTGTAAAGCCATGGATTGGAGTTTCTAGTCTCACATTAATAGCATAAGACTAATTATTCCGTGTAGGTTACATGTCGTTTGCTTGGAGTAATTCTTGAGGAAAGCAGTCCAGAGGAGATCCAGGAGGTGAGAATCTTTTTCCTGTCAGCTCTATGTTTGAAATAGAGTATTAGAAGGATTTGTTTAATATATTTTTTTCTGTGCAGAAACAAGCAACTGTAAGATCATCTGTGCTGGAGGTGCTGTTGGAGATCACAAAGTTTTGTGATCTTTATCTTATGGAAAGAGTTCTTGATGATGAAAGCGAAGTGCGTTCAAACCTTGTTGCTTACAACATTACCATGTTAATCATTTTTCTATGCTATCAATATAGTCTAATATCTTGTTTGATGAGTAACAAGCTTCATTTGTATTATTTTCATATTTTATGATTATTTGTGGGAGAACAAATAGCTAACAATTGACTGATGTCTCTCTTGACCTTATGCTGTCTTTTTGTTGGAAAATATTAGTAAAAGGCTTTGGGATAATTGGTAGACATTTAAGTTCAAACTAGAATGGCAGAAATTGTTGGTCTATCCTATGATAAAGATGCATGAGTTCCAAGTTGTCAAAGTTACCTGAAAGTGAAGAATCCATGCTCCACACTTTGAAGAGAGTGACTTATAAGTCTCTGTTACCAAGATGGATTATCCTACTTTTAAAATATGCAGTTTTTAGGTCTTTCTTAATGCTTGGCACACGGTAGTAGGTCACCACAGTTTTTGCTTTCATACTCATGGTTGATTAAATTTTTGGTTGTTGTGATAACTGCTAGTGACTTCATGAGTATCTAGTTTTTGCCTCACTTTATCCTGGTCTGTTGTCTGCAGAAAAAGATTCTCGCAGCTTTGGAAAATGCAGGGATTTTCACATCAGGTGGTTTGGTCAAAGACAAGGTAAAACTTGCATGAACTTCATTTTTGAAAATTTATATGGGGAATTTATAGCGATATATAAATTTTTGTGGAAATGTTCTCCTTCTATGTTAAAATTTTGATAGATCTTAATTAATTACTGCAGCATATGATTCCTATCTCTGACTGCATGTAAATTGCATATACAGGTTCTCTTTTGTAGCACAGAAATAGGGAGGTCATCTTTTGTTCGGCAACTGGAGCCAGATTGGCATATTGACACAAATCCAGAAATTACTTCTCAGTTAGCTGTATATTTCTGATACACGCCACTCTTTTCTAGATTTTTTCTGCATTTTATCAGTCGACTTGTTTTAATGCTTGTAATCCGAGTTCGATCATTTTTGTTTACAGAGATTCATCAAATATCAGCTTCACATTTCGCCCACCAGACCCGAAAGAACTGCTTCTAACGTGTTCAGTTCTTCATCATTGGAACAGTTCTTTGGATCCGTTTGACACTAGAACAAGTTTAAGAGATGATTTAGTGTCAGTAATTTTCTCCGCAATTGGCATCAGGTCTTGCAGCTTAGTAGAAACGTTTGTGGGCGGTCTCCTACGGTTATTGGGTTTAAGCCGAAGGGAGAGGCCTCATTTGTTTGAAATTTGTGGCATAGCTTTGTCAACTGGCAAATCTCATAATATATTTGTCTCTGTATTTGATGTCCGTAAAAGAATATGCAAATCTTCAACAATAATTTTGGTGGTTCTTTATGACACACTTGTGATATTTTTACCCTTAGTAATCTTCTTGTTGCTGTATTAATCCAACCTATTGCGCTGTCGTTTTTGTTATTTGTTTTGATATAAACTAAACAAGTAAGCTATAGTGATAATCAACTGTACCTGGGCGTCTCTTTGTAGACAATCATAAGCATATCCTTAATTTAAGTTCTCAAATTCTTAATTCCTGCTAATTGCCAGAGAAATTAGAAATAAAATCTAAAATTATTGAAAGACAAATATGAAACTCGATCTGCCTACGATAGAAATGCTGTTATGATTTATTTTAGGAGAAATTGGTGTAATGTTATTGCTTAGAGAAAACCGAAGTAAATGAAACAAATGCAAAATTGTAATTAACAACGGGAATTGAGATTAAATAACTCTTGCACTGTTTAAAAGTGATGTTTAGAGGTAAAATGAAATTAATTTGGAATTGGGATAATTTCAAATAGTATCCTTGTGTTTTGACTTAATTTCAAGTAGAAAATAAGTTTATCACTTTCATCAACAAGACCCCTGAGGTTTGCTTTTTTTAATCAACTGATAATTTTAACCCTTAAAAGTAC
>JANKKB010028864.1:0-17431 GCA_026225775.1 Bursera palmeri | reverse complement strand
GTCAAATGTATTAATGCTATGCAAGCTTAATTTACTAAGCATAGATAACACTAATCAAACTCAATTTTTTCTTTAAATATATAAGATAACAATAAGCTTGACTACTCATGCTCAATTTCAACCAAGAAAAAAAACCAACCATAGCCTAACCCAATCCCACTAACATCCTAACGACAGCCCAAACAAATCCAACCCAACCACAACAAAAGCCACCCTAGAACATAGCCGGTAGCCAATCCCAATGCAAGAACAAAGCAATCCCCCGTCACAGGCCAACCTGATCCACCCTAGCCATAGTTGGGGACGATAATTATACCCACAGACCTATATCCTGGTGGGATAGGCATGGATATCAATTTTAAGGGCTTAAACCATGTACGAGTATAAAAATCTATACCCTCAAAGGGTATAGGTAGGTCTCAACTTATATCCATACCCTTTAAAGACCCGTTTAAAATAAATAATAATTAATATTATTAGTTTAAATAAAATATAAAAAAAAATTAAAATTAAGAACTCAAAACTACGTAGTGTTATGCATAAAACTAACCTAATCTAACGACCAAATAGTCTTTTATGTATTTTTTAAGTCTTGCATGTATCTTTTGGACTTTGTTTAATCATTTTGTATTGAACTGAATTCATGACATGTGTAATTGGACTAATATTCATGACATATATAGTTGGATATTATTTTAATTTTGGATTATGTTGACTTTATGTGGTTGTGTGATATGTGACTGAATTAACTTTGACAAATTGTTCAAAGTAATTAGATTGTTAGCATTGTTTTGTGAATTTGTAATGTGTTTTTTCATATTAAGCCAATTTAGATTACTTTTGTAATATAGTAATATTTTTAGAATTTTACCTATAATATTTTAATAAGTAAAAATATGAAATAATGTTAAATATAGTGATTGGATCCTATGGATACTCTTTCATAAATGGGTAGGGCATGATATTTCATTGATAGGTATGAGAATGAAGCTACATATTTTTTAGCATCTGCCATGGATTTTGGCAAAGTAAAATCTCCTGCACATAAATCAAATCAAATTACCTAAAATAAAAAAGAATTTGGTATTTGTAGGATTCTTTATCTTTTTTATTGACCCTTTTCCGTCTATGAAATTAAAAAACATTAATGATTTAATTTGGTTGAATCTTCATATCTGATTGCAAAGAAAGAACGCAAAGTTAAATCTCCTGCACACCATTTATGGATAAAACTTGAAGATCCAGAAAAGAAGTTAATAATTTCTATTTATTTTCTTAAAATTTAAAATCTATAATAGATGATGGACGATCAAGCCAATCACATAAGAACTTTAAAGCAAAACGAGAACATGTAAACATAATGTTGAATGCATCAATTTGAGACTCATAAAAGGTTTTGGAAGGTTTTTTGTTATTAAATTCGCTTCTTTCATTATGACAAAAAGAGTACTTGAACTTATAAAACTATGTAAAAAACATCTAACAAACAATTTAAACTAGTGTTTAAGAGTTTCAAATTATAATTATATATTAGATAACATATGACAAACTGTGTAAGTAAATATAAAAAAATAAAAAATATAAATCATATTTAATTAGGGTTATTTTGGGAATAATAAAGGGTTTATAGTGTAAATATCTAACTTTTAAAGTTGATTAAAAAGTGGGTTAAAAAAAAGTTCTGAGCACTTTTTTTTTTTGGTGCAAATAGTCCCACTCATTTCAAATATATTTACAAATTAAAATCTTTAATTAATTTTGTTTAAAATGGGGTTTAGGAAGAGAATATATGGGGCTTCAATAACAACAATCAACATATTCACCCTACCGTAATCCAGCCTAACCCATCAATAGAACACAACCCAAAGCCTATCACAACCACAGCTTAACCCAACCAACGAAGATACCGTAGCAAGAGCCCAACTTGAAGTAAGCAGTCACAGCGCAATCCATTCAAGAGCAAAACCCAAGGCCAGTCCCAAGCCACAGGCTGAACTAATTCCCCAAAGCCCACAGCCAATCAATCCCACAAGCCACCCTAGCTCATAATTCAACACTTAGAATACCTAGGCACAGCCCAAACCAATCGGTCTTAGCCCACAGCCCATCCAAACCATAGCATAACCCATCCCAAAACGCAACCCAAACCAATTCCTAGCCTCCGCTGAACCCAACAGATCTAGCCGATCCAAAGAACACCTTTAGACAAGAGCAATCTAATCTAAGAACATAACCCAACCCACCCAAGCCATAGTCCAAGCCGATCCAATCCAAGAACATGACCCAACCTGACCCAATCAAAGAACAAGACCCAACCCAACCCAACTTATTCTCGCAGCCGAACTATAGCCCAAGATGAGAATACCTTAGCAAAAACCCAAACCATTTCGCATTAGCCCAAAAAACAAGCCCAATCAAAGAAACAAACCCAACCCAATCTCTAGCAAATTGCCTAAGCCGAAGTGCAATCCAATCAAATCATATAACCCAACCGAATCAAATCATATAACCCAACCGAATCCAGTAATCACCCAAGTTGAGAACGTAACCCGACCCAATTCACCAGGCCATAGCCCAACCTTATCTAAGAACATTGCCCAAACTAATCAGAAATTCACGGCAATCAGCACTACCCACCCAATCCAGAACACAACCCACAGTCTAACAACTCTGGAGAAGGCCCAACCCAACCAACCTTCTCAACCCAACCAATCTAGCCCCTGCCTGATGCAAAAGCAGGCATCAGCTACAGCTCAACCGAATCCACTATAGCCCAACCTACGGGTACTACACAAATTCATCTATTCTAGGCTCAGCCCAACCAATTAGCATTAAAGTCACAGCCCAACCCACATAACCTTAGCCCACAGGTCAATCCCACAAACACCAAAAATAGTGGCCCATGCAGGTCTCGAACCTGCGACCTTCGCGTTATTAGCACGACGCTCTAACCAGCTGAGCTAATAGGCCAGTTGGTGGMGGGTGCGTAAACATGATACTAGTTTTAAAAATGACAAATGGAAAAACTCATTGAACATAACGATAATTCTATGAAGTTTAAACTTCCCAAAAACTAATAAATATTATATCACATGCTGGTAAGTTATTGATTATATTTTTTAGGGCAAAAAAGAAAGTGAAAATAGGGACTGTATAAGTTATTGGAAAGAAAATTATTAAAACTAATGATTTTTTTGCTTGCTACATCATAGGGTTAGTAGTGTCTCATTGACGAGTGTCAACTTTTTTTTTACGCAACCATTGATCTAACCATAGACTACGGCAAAGAAACCTTAGTGAAAGCTCACTCTTATCACCTCGAAGATGTTGCATGTGTTGGTAGCGGAGCCTTTTTTTATGGATGGGATTATATGAGTGAAAAAAAAAAAAAACCATATCTATCATTTTTTAAACATATACTTAAATTGATTTTATTTTAAAATTTATTTAATATATCAAGAGCATCCTAAATTTAAGAATTAAGATCCTATCTTAAACTCCATAAACTTTTAAGGATCTTCTGATAAATGATTTCTAATTAATAGGAGTGTTTGAGATTTAATTTATTTTTTATTCGTTTGTGATATATTTTCTATCATTAATAATATTTATAATATTACTCCTTGAAAATAAAATCATGACAGAATCATGATCTTAAAGTTAAACATACAAAATTGATTTAGTGGGAACATTGGTCTCATATGTATTAAGTGATGTAACTATATATAACAACATATAGAACTTATGTTACTGTAGTAACTATTATGAAAATATATTTATTAATCCAATAAATGTAAGCAAATGAGATTCTTTACTCATAAAATATAAAATATATTTATTAATAGGAGTGTTGTAACAATTGTGATTCTTTACAAGCACAGATTCATATGACCTATAATTAAATAGTTGCATGCAGGCTTTTTTATGTTAAACAAATCTGTCTCTCTTCCATATATAGTTGATAATGCTCTTTATCTGCATGCTTGCATCACGTCAAATGTATTAATGCTATGCAAGCTTAATTTACTACTACTCATGCTCAATTTCAACAAGAAGATCCAGTCTTAGCCTAACCTAATCCAACTAACATGCTAACCGCAGCCCAAACAAATCCAACCCAACCACAACAAAACCCACCCTAGAATAAAGCTTGTAGCTAATCCCAACACAAGAACATAGCTATCCCCTGTCACAGCGCAACCTGATCCACTCTATCCATAGCTAGGATGACTATTATACCCACAACCCGGGGTAAATACATAGACACCTCAAGGTATACGTGAAGTAATAAACTCACCTTTATCTTTCAAAAAGTAACATAGAAACCGCCTTAGTTTACTTCTGTTACTGGATCTGTTAGTAGATTTGACTGAAAAGTGGAACTTATGTAAAAAGACAAAAATAACCCTATTCTATCTTATTATAAAATAATAAAATATTGATTAAGTTGGTAGTTGAATAAAAAATAAAAACTATGTTGACTAAACATAATTAAAGCCTTCTTCTTTTTGTCTTTTTGTCCTGAATAACATGTCCTCACGTTTTTTTCAGCTAATTTATTATATTTTTTCTTTTTTTACAGCTAGTTTATTACACCTAATTTTTCACAGCTCCATCACAGCTTTGAACTTCACCTGCCTGTATTTACGAGCATAAACAAAACTACCAGAATTCAAATTGCATCTATATTAAACAGCATAAATCAAACCGTCGAAAAATCATTGCATAATTACATAAAATAATAACAAATACTAGTAAAATATTTAATATATTTCAATTCAATTGTATTCCACAGTAATAATGGACACTCCTCGTGAGAGAGTTGTGTACATGATACTGTGGCTAGGGGTAGTATACAAAAACAGTATATGCATAACAGTTTTTAAACATATAAAGATTGTGTTGGCCATTAACACAAAAAAGGTCCAACTCCTAGTTTAAATATGCTAAATAAGTTCCAAAAACACACTGACAGGTTTCAAACTCAATTACCAAGCTGAGTAATTTGTGAACCACCAGCAATATCATTCTTCTCAATCTCAGGTTGAACTGAGCTTCCAACTTCTGTATTTGAATCATTTGTTGCTTCCTACAAGATAGAGACTCACAATCACTCATAGTTGAAAAACAATAGAATAATACATAAAAAATGGTGTGAAAACTCACCAGATGTCTTGCCTTTTTTGCATTTCTACCAGAGGCAAGACATGTCCTTTTATTGTGCCCTTGCAACTAACAAAATCCACAAATAACGGTAATTGCTCTTGCTTGTTTAAACCTCTCATTCTCTTCCCTCCTCCTATTCAAAGCAGGCCTTCCCATTTTTGCCCTTTTGATTGGGGGATGAATTGCCTCCCTAATTTTCTGAACCCTCAAGCAGTTGTGATTAGGATATACCTCTTCACTTCAAAGCACTCAGTCCCCCTACTCTTAGATGCATAGACCTTCCATGTACATTCTTCACTAGAGCACTTAACCAATATCCTTCTCTTCTCATTTTTTACTCTATCAACAATAAATCCTTCTTGGATGATAAACTCAGTTAAAACTGCCCGAAAATGGTACACATCCTTGAAAATTTGACCTACCCTAAAAACTACGAACTCCTTACCATTAACAATCTTTTTTTTAAATTCATTTTTACTTAAATGCCTACACAATTTTGACAATTTGTCATCACAATCATTGTCACTACCATCACTCTCATATCCCACAATCTCTTTATCCTCCTCATCTCCCTCTGCAACAACATCTTCTATAGGAACAATGCTGTCATTGACAATGGCTTCTTCATCCTCCTCATCACTCCAATGGAAGTTGTTCTCAGGATCAATTTCATTGTCACTTTGATCCTGCCCATTATCTATCTGCTCATTAATGGTCAACTGTTCATCCACTGCCCTAGTTCAAACATAGGGTAGTAAATCAGTTAACAGAAAATAAAAAGAAAAAAGAAAATCAATTGAAAATAAATAAGCAAATTAGTTAAAAAAAAACATAAGTTATATGTGTAATTTGACAAACTACAACAAATCAGAAATAAAAATTTGAATACAATTCATAACCTAAAAAGAATGTTAATAAAGTAGAGATCACATTACAATTGCGGAGATATGTGGTCATATTGGATCTATCTTTTTCAGGAATCTGGGAGGATTCTTTTTTATAATTTACTCCATAAGTTTAAGATACCCTAGAGTCTACTCTTTCTCTAATCTTTCTCTCCTACACAAAAACTAGAATAGAAAAACCTTTGCTACTCTAGCTATATATAAGATGTTTGTTACAAGTCCCTGTGTACATATATGAATAATGAATGATCGAAGAATCAAATATAAAATGAGATAGAGGTGATTTGATTTTATAATTGGATGGATTTGGAAGTGGTGGGGGTGTCTATTGCTTAGCAAATTGTGTGGAGTAATGCATCCTGTAAGTTTGCATGTACCCACAATTTACAGCTGATATGATATTCTCTACATCTCCCTCCACTAAGCTTTGTCTTTGTTTCTTCTTTCCTTGATTATTATATTATTAATAACAACATCACGCATCAAATCACACCTGATCAACATAATCCCTTCTTTTTTGCTTTGATTTTATTAATTTATCTATTATCATATACATTTCTATTCTATGTTCATGGAATAAGTAAAATCCAGCCAGCCAGCCTTTTGTTTCATCAAGACGTTAAACCAGGTAGACCTTCTACATTTGCCGCCTTATCAAGCCATTCATCAATCATCATACAAATATTTTGCTTTATTTTAATTATAGTTTTCAAGCACATGTTAATTAAATTAATGGGATATTTATGATTTGATAAAGGGAGAATATTCATCTATATGTTTGTTACAAGAATACAACAAGTGGATTCTTGTAAAACCCTTCCATCTAAATTATCACAAATACAAGACCCAATAGGATTTTTTTTAAAAACCAAAAAAAAAAAAAAAAATTCTAAGTGTATATCAATTCATTATTTATTAGGGATGAAAAAAAAAAGTTCACTCTACTCTTAGTTGAGCGTTTGAGTACGCATGTCTCTCTTCAAAATCTAGTTAGTGCTAGGAAAATAAAAGGGAAGAAATTTTTAGTAGAAAAAAGGGGCTTTTTATTTTGCTGGATAGTCATTCTTCTGCTTATAAAACTCAAAACTAAATGAGCAGCTGAACATAATCTAGAGATAGTGATAAAAAAATAAAAAAAAAATAAAAAGATGCAACCATATTCTCCATACTATTGGCTATGTAAAATATGACAAGAATCAAGTTTATCCTCTTCATGTTCACATCACTAGAATTCTTTCTCTACAAACTTTTGTGGTTTGCCTTTTTTAAATTGGAAATGCTCAATCCGTCAGTATATACATAATGAAATAGGCAAAAAACTGTTAATAACAAAAAAATAAAAACAAAACAACTTCCAAATTACACAGAAACTTCCCATAGAAAAAGAATAAAGAATTGGTCTTATATGGAACTGTTAATAATAAAAAAATAAAAACAAAACAACTTCCAACGGCTATTGCTCAAGAAAAAGTGATGTACCATATCTCAAGTGTCATTACGAATTTCATGAAATATTATGCAACGCAAGAGATTTGACATTGAACTATGCTTATAACTTCTTAATGACGATACGCTATGGAATGCAAATTAACTCATGCTGTAGGATCTTGTAATGTCAGTCAAAAACTTAAAAAGCCTACGAAGTTCATGTAAAAGTGATTGAAACTTAAAAATCAACTGGAGAGTCAGTTTAGGGTTCTATAAAAACTTACCAGTTTTCGTCCAGTTCGTCAAACCATAAATTGGATGAATTTGATATTGTCATTTTCTTCAACTGTTCTAATGGCAAGACACAGCAACCTGATTTTGGATTGTGGTTTGATTTCGAGAGAGAAGGTGAATGGTTGTGACAAAGCTTCTTTCACACTAAGGTGAGAAGAAGGTGAGAGAATGTGATGAAAAGTGAGAGAAGCTATTTCACATTATCACTTTTCTTCTAAAAATACAATACTGCACTCACCTCGTCCAATATTTAATGACGGAAGTAAACTATGGGGGTCTCTATGTTACTTTCTAAAATATAGGAATGAATTGTTACTTAAGATATACTTTGAAGGTGTCTATGTATTTATCCCCCACCGAACCCATACCAGTGGAACGGGTATGGATATCAATTTCAAAGGTTTAAATCATGTATGAGTATAAAATATTAAAAATCTATACCCTCGAAAGGTGTAGGTTGGTCTCGACATATATCTATATCCTTTAAAGACCCATTTAAAATAAATAATAATTACTATTATTAGTTTAAATAGATTATAAAAAATTAAGAATTCAAAACTACATAATTTTATGTGTAAAACTATTTTTTTTCATATTTAAGCTAATTGAGATCACTTTTGTAATATAGTAATATTTTTTGTCTTTTACCTGTAATATTTTATTAAATAAATTAAGTAAATATGAAATAATATTCAATGTAGTGATTGGATCCTATGGATACCCTTTTATAAATGGGTAGAGTATGAAATTTAAACCCTTGAAGGGTATAGGTGAATTGAAGGTTAAGTATTTTAACCCGTGGAGTTTAAATAATATTTATTTCCACAACCCTCCTATGAAGTGTTAAATATTTAAAGAGAATTTTTGACAGAATTACACAGGAAGAGAAAGAAGGAAAAAGTAAATATTTATCTACGTAGAATTGATTTCAAGCGTACTCTTAAAATTTTCACCTAAGCTTCCTTCATGTCCTCTAGAGTTTGTTTCTTCTTCTTGATGATTCTAAAGTGGCGAAGAATGGAATTTCTACTTCACAATTGGTTAAATTTATACTGTTTCATGATCTTGAATGATTTTTAATAACTTAAATGATTTGGAAAGTAATCATGTTAATCTTTTTCTCTTACTGTCATTATGAGAATGCCTGAACTTAGAGAATTATGTAAAAAACAATTTAAACTATTGTTTAAAAGTTTCAAATTATAATTATATATTAGATAACATATGACAAACTGTGCAAGTAATATGAAAAAATAAAAAATATACGTCATATTTAATTAGGGTTATTTTGGAAAAAATAAAGGGTATATAGAGTAAATATCTAACTTTTAAAGTTGATAAAAAATGGGTTAAAAATATCTGAACACTTTTTTTTGGTACAAATAGTCACACTCTCGTTTCAAATATATTTACAAATTAAAATCTTTAATTAATTTTGTTGAAAATGGGGTTTAGAAAGAGAATTTATGGGGTTGAAATAACAACAATAAACATATTCACCCTACCACAATCCAGCCTAACCCATCAATAGAACAAAACCCAAAGCCTTTCACAACCACAGCTTAATCCAACCAGCTAAGATACCATAGCCACATCCCTTGAATTATGCTGTCATATCCCAATCCATTCAAGAGCAAAACCCAAGGCTAGTCCTAAGCCACAGGCTGAGCCAATTTCCAAAAGCCTATAGCCAATCCTTCAAGCTATCCTGGCGCATAACTCAACAATAAGAATACCCGAGGCACAGCCCAAACCATTCCGTCTAAGCCAACAGCCCATCCCAATCCATAGCACAACCCAACTCAAAATGCAACCCAAACCAATCCCCAGCCACAACTCAACCCAACAAATAGAGCCGATTCAAAAAACACCTTCAAACAAGAGAAATCGAATCTCACAGCATAACCCAACCCACCCTAGCAATAGCCCAACCCAACCGAATCCAAGCCAGCCCAATTGAAGAACAAGACCCAACCCAACCCATGCAGCCCAACCATGGCCCCAGCTGAGAACACCATAGCCAAAACCCAAACCATTTCATGTTAGCCCACGAACTAGCCCAACCAAAGAAGCAAACCCAACCCAATCTCTGGCAAATTACCCAAGCCAAAGCCCAATCCAATAATAGAACGAACCCAACCCAGTCAAGTAATAACCCAAGACCAGATCATAACCCGACCCAATTAACCTTGCCATAGATCTAAGAATTCAGCCCAAACCAAGAAGAAATGTAAAGCGGTCAACTCTACCCACCCAATCAAAAACAGAACCCACAACTCTGGAGACTGCCCAACCCAATCCACCATAGTCCAACCTAAAACTAACTAAACCAATTCACTCTATGCTAGGCCTAGCCCAACCAGTAAACATTTGGTAACAGCCTAACCCAATTAAATTCAGCCCACAGGTCATGCCCAGAAAGCCCAAATATTTGGCCAAGCACAATCAAATGAAAGAACAAAACCATACCCCATTCACCCACAGCCCAACCTAATCTAAGAACACAGCCCAAACCAATCAGAAAAGCATAGCAGTCAGCTTACCCACCCAATCAAGAACACAACCCATAACTGTGGAGACGGCGGAATCCAACCAATTTAGCCCCTGCCCAATCCAACAAGCAGGCCTCAGGGGCAGCCTACCCAATCCACCATAGCCCACCAATTCACTCTATCCTAGGCCCCGCCCAACCTGTAGCATTTGTCACAGCCCAACTCAATTAAATTTAGCCCACAGGTCATGCCCACAAATGCCAAAAATACATAAATTTTGGCCCATGCAGGTCTCGAACCTGCGACCTTCGCGTTATTAGCACGACGCTCTAACCAGCTGAGCTAATAGGCCAGTTGGCATTAGCTGCGTAAATATAATTTTTATTCTTTAGGAAAGAGGAGTTCAAAAACTCAATCATGATGATGATTCTGTGAAGTTTAAACTTACCAAAAATTAATAACTATTCTTAAGCTATTGATTATATTTTTTTAGTGCAAAAAAAGAAAACGAAAATAGGGACTATATGAATTATTGGAAAAAAAATTATTAAAACTAATGATTTTTTATTTGCTACGTCATCGTGTTAGTAATTTCTCATTGACGAATGCCAACTCTTCTCCTACGCAATAACTGATCCAACCGCAGACTACATCAAAGAAACTTTAGTGAGAGCTTGCACTTATCACCTCGAAGATGTTGTATGTGTAGGCAGCGGAGTGTTTGAGATTTAATTTATTTTTTCTCGTTTTGTAATATATTTTCTATCAATCACTAATAACGTTTATAATATTTATTCATTGCAAATAAGAGCATGAGAGAATCATGATCTTAAAGTTAAATATACAAAATTGATTTAGTGGGAACGTCAGCCTTATATGCATTGAGTGATGTAACTATATATAACAACATATAAATCTTATGTTATTGTAGTAATTATTAAGAAAATATATTTATTAAGCCAATAACTGTAAGCAAATGAGATTCTTTATCTGCTACAAGCTTTGAGTAGTATTATACGTACAATTTAATCATACAATCTAATATTACATGATTTCATTGATGATATAAATACATAATAATAATAACAATATTAATAATATTATTGGAAAAAAAAAGTCTTATAACTTATCTTCCAAAATTTGTGGGTTCTTAAGGACTCATTATTATTATTATTTAGTCATTTATTACTAATAAATCTATCTATATATATATAGCTTTTGAAGCTCAACTATCCTAATTGGTGGAGATCGTATTACACAAGTGACTAAACTATTGGAAAAAGAAATAAAATTCATAAAAAAGTTATTATACCGGGATACAAATAAGCGGAATTATGCTATGTGTATAAAGTTTTATACAAAGTGATATGATATTAAATAAATGGTAAGATAAATATATGAAAATTAAAATAATAAATATTTGTTTATTTACCTTACCGATTTGTCTGATTTTTATAGAAAAAACTTAATAGCAAGTAATGAGTAAATAGGACAAATGTGAAGATGAAAATATGTACCATTTCACACATTCATATATGTACTAGACAATATGCCTTCCATTTCTAAACAGAAAGCAGCCATAAGCATATCTTCACTTCAAACTTAAAAGTAACTTCTTGGCAATATTGTATCAACAGTTGCACACTCAATTTGGTGTTTTTTAAGAGTTATAGAACACCAATCAGCCTCTACAATGCTCAATGGCATTGGCTTCCATGGCTGCAACTGAACTTCGGTTGCCAAGTCTCTGACACCACATGGAATAAGGCGAGGCTGGTGAGGTACATTGGGTGCAATTTCACTCAAATCCACCGCGTTAATAATATAAAATGCATATTATTTTTGCAGCTTTTCGAGGTCCTTTTTGATATGAATTCCAGCAAAGACTATACCTTGTTAAGAAGGAACTTGTGCAAGTAAGGCAAATTATAGTTATCATCAAGCTTGATTAACAAACAACCAACTTGAGTATCAGGAAAACAAACGCTGTTCTAACAGATGGTTTATATGAATATGACCATTGTACATCAAACCCAACAATCATCTCACCATGCTCACACATGTGCTTCAGAAACAAATTTGAGGCAGCGTTCAATATTTGATACATTGTAAACAATTTCAGTCGCTATTGTTGTACCATTTCCCATAAAAAAACTCATGTTGGCAGAGGTTTTCCGTTCGTATACAAGAAGAAATTGCATTAAACATATTAAATAGAGCGAACTGCAAGACTTGATTTGAAAACTTGTAGGGCCACAGATGATCTTTCAGTACTAGTTATAGAGTAGGTAAGGATTGGGATGCTTTCCAGTCACAGTAACTCTTCGCTCTTTTTCGTCTTGTAGCTGTCTGTTTCTCTCTTGCATCATCGTTTTTGCTCTACATTCGTGGCCTCGAATGTATAACTCAGCCGGTTAATGCATGAATGATTGAATGCTTGCTTTACTAGGCACTAATGCTAGTGAAGCCTACAATTTCAATTACTGCTGTGGTAGTTATTAAGGATATAAATGGCCCGTAAACTTATAAGATTATTTTGATAACTAATTCTTTACCTGCTAATTAAGCTATTTCTTCTTTACTTTCCCCTTAATTTATCATTTCCAACAACTCTCTTTATCCCTAAGATATCTCACTGCTATCTGGCCTTCATTGTCAGTACTCTGCTTCTTTGTAATTACTAATCTCACTTGGTCTAAGTTTATATGTAAGCATAGTTTTGATAATTTAGTCCTCTTTGAGGCAAACCATTTTGCTGGTACATAAAATGCATAATTATATAAGCTATCTACAGTAATATTAGGATATCGACTTTTCGTTATTAATAATCACAGATATGACATAATAAAGACAGATTCAGAAGTCAGATAAAAACTATTAGAGAACAACAACTAAACATACTCTCCATGCCTCAAAGTACATCAAACTCTTCATTCTTCAACCAAATTTATTACCTGTCCCAAGGAACAAGCTAAGTGGAATATGAACAGTTTTACTTCTGACTGATAAACTCTTGGCAACCTTCTATGTAAAGTAGGTACCAACAGTTGCACATCTAATCTGTTCAACTGTAAGAGTACTGGCGGACCAATTAGCCATTGCCAGTCCAGATGCTGCAATAAAACTTCACTTGCCAAACCTCTGACACTACATGTACTATGGTGAGCAGGCAGGCGAAGCACAGAAGCTGCCAATTCCCCTAAGTCCACCGCGTTTCTAATTTAAATCCTGTATTATTTTCTCAGCATTTCAAGGTCTTTTTGGATTCTAACACAAGAAAAAACAATATCTTTGTTAACAAGAAACTTAATGATTTCTTCAATACAAGATTGTAGATCCCAATTGAGCTTTATTACCAAACAAGAAGTTTGATTCAATAACTTGATTAAGACAACTCTTGTTTCCTTCTTACCAGTTTCTCTAGAGTGTATCAGTGACCATTCGGTGTCAAAACCAACAATCATGTCATTTTCCTTGAACATGAACTGCAAAAACCTTTTGAGCCAATCTCCTTCGTGACTTAAGATCACCTAAGTCGCCACTATTACTGTCCATCACAAAACTATGTTGCTCCATTCTTATAATGGAAAATTAACAAAAGAGAGGTGAAATAAAATCTCCCGCAAAATATGTATAAATGAAAGAACACTAGAACAAAGTTGAGAAAATTGTATGTAGGAGTAGTGATCAGTTCAGTTCAGGTTAAGAAGACAATCTAAAGATATTTATAAGTAATATTTTTATAACAAATAAATACTAGACACTGTCATGGAACTGATATCAGTTATACTATTTCCCTATCAAAAAACTAAATCCAAGAAGAAGTAGATGCTTCATTTGAAACTCAATCAAAAAAGGACGAATAATATGCTTTTGAAACTTAAGAAAGCCATAGATACTTTAGTAAGGGTTCGATTCTTTAATTGTTTTTCAAGCAAGAAGAATAATTTTATGCATTAGTTAATGCTCAACCAAGAATATATTAACCCACCCTCTGATAATTGTGACATGTAATATTGTTACGAAAAAGAAATGGTTAATTTCATGAAACTTTGTGTTTGAGAACATCCTATGTGTTTCAAAACAATTCCCTTCTAACCATTCTTTGCTTAAGCTATTGAGAATCTTAAGAAACATGACGTTTATGATGTTAGATAATCAAGATTTATTTACGTTGTTGGTTTCTTTATTGACAACCAAAAGAATGAGGTTTTTGTGATAAGAAGGCCTTCTGTGGGACAAGTGCACCATATCATTCTTGTGCTTATGTAATGATGGATATTGCTTGATAGTGTATCTTGAATGAAGTGTCATCCTGATGGTGAAAACCAATTGCTATGAGATGTGTAATTAGTATGCTCAGGCAGGATAATTATTTATGCAATTTGGTTTATCTTAATTCAAGTTTTATAATTTGGAAAGTATATCTAGTAATACAAACCTAAAATATTTAGATCAAATATCAAGGGGGTAGACTAACAAAGTAATTTGTTTATCAAATGAAGATGGTAAGATTTGCATAAAGATATTAAGTACTAAATCAATTAGACCTTTTCTAAATTATAAGTTCAGACATATACTGGTTACCTCAGAGATGATACATTCAATTCGAACAAAATAGGTGCATTCCTCACAATAATAAAGATGATGCTGAGGGTACCTTCTTGTGTCAGAAGCATCATGGTAATTCTTCTGGAATCATCTTCTACAGCAGAATCCATAATGTTGAGCAGAGTGCAATAACAGCTTCAAAGTTGTCGTGTACCTGAAAAGAAAAAGGAAAAAAAAAAAAAAAAGAAAACAATTCAATTCATTTAATAAAAGAGAATTAAGATAACTGAAAGCATCATGGGTTTGGACAAGATTATCATAGAGGCTACCCAATACATCTTGTGGATTGCAAATGCAAAGGAAATAGAGTTGTCAGGCTCCATCGTGTAATAAGGTCCTAGCCCAACAATGACAAAAGAGATCAACATATACCATGCCTTGTATTGTGTAACATAAAGTGTTTAAAGTAAAGGCTACAACCTATACCCCTAAAAAAAATGTTTGAATAAAGAAATAAAATATAGAAGTTAAAAGGAACAAGAAAAGGGACAGACCCAAGAATGAAACCTAGGGGGGTTAAAGATTAAGTAACAATTAAGATAAATATAAATAAAAATAAACACAAATATTTGCTAATGCACCAGAATAACCAGCAGAGTGAATTGCCTCCAAGAGTAGACCTTGAGGATCTGTATGAGCATATGGAGAAGTAGCAAGACCAGGGCACTTGGAATGGAATCAGCACAAAAACAGAAAAAGAGTATCATAACAATCATAGCCCATCGACACCAACAGTGAGTTTTGTATTTTTGAGACATGAGTAATGTTATGCTATTTACTAGCTCAATTCTTAAATTAACATTAATTGACTTCCAAATCGAGGTCCAAAATGATTCAGTACATTGGTATAGAAAGTGTTGCAAAACGTTTGCTAATGTACCATTCTCCAAGGGTGATAAGTATAAACCATTCCATAGTATAATAGCAAGTCTTTTGTCATTCTGAGGATTAAACTGTATGAAAGAAAATCCCTCACCACATGATCAACAAAATAAGCTACTTCAGAAAAAGTACTGTAAAAACTACAAGATGCTCTCCGCTAAAAAAACTTAATATAAGAGTGGCAAGATAAGGAAGATATTACCTCTTCATTGACTTCCCAATACAAGAAAACAAGATTCCTCACACAATCGACAAGCAACTCTACCATTTGAGGAACATAGTTCTTCAGAGCATCAAAAGTGTACATCATCTGCTCCCGCGAGGCAGAGGCTGATATATTACCTCAAATCGCCTCCACTTCCCTCACAATGCGCAAGTGATTTCGGTTTTTGGTGCTCCTAAATGCCATCTTTTCCAGTAAGTGTGAGGCCCCACATGACAGTGGTGTCTCATAGATAGAGCCACAATCAAGATATAGCCCAATGGAGGCCGCTGGATTCTAATTAATCAGACCAAAAAATACTTCATGWCAACAAAGCAAAAATAAAGGTGCTAGTAAATCACTTTCCAGTAGGAACTACGAGTTCAATAATACAAAGCATAAAAACCTAGCAAAAATCCACACATACCGCCAATGTTTCCGAGGCTGTTCTGACACCATTATCAAGAGTTTTTACATTTACTTTGCCTGGTTCAACATAATCAGGTAGTGAAGGAGGAAGGGAAACACCGTCAAGTATTGTATCCAAAGGCGGAAGAGAAATAGACTTCTCCCTAGTCAGCCAACTAAAAAGGCCTGCTGAGGATTGGCTCCCAGCAGCTGCACTTGAAGTCGCATATACATTGTGGCTTCATGATTGCCAAGTCGGCCCTTCACAAACAAATTCAAACCATAGAATCACACATTTCACTTCAGTGACCATTTAGGTCACACAAAAGAAGACAAAAATTGAGGAACGAACCTAAGAAAAAGTACTTCCCTTATGATAAATACTACTTCTTGAAACTATAATTTCTCAGCAATTAAACGGCTATAATAAAATGTTAGAAGGCAAGATTATCATCTCGTTATTGAAGAACATATTGATAATTAAAAATACTTGAAACTAATAGGACTAAAATGTAAAACTGGATACGTTTCTATCAATTGTTTGGAAGAGAATTTATAAATAAAAAAAAAGATGTGGCCCTAATAAAATCTGCCACCATTAAACATAAATGGTTCCTTTAATCTGTCCTCTTAACTAACGTGAAGATAAATGCTGTGAGAATAAAGAAAGGAAAACCCACTTCTCATCTCTGTCCAAAATACGACAGCGTTTTGCTCAAATATTTGACCGTTGGGTTTTGAAAGTGAGTGGAAACCGAATGCGCGCTAACGATCCTTGGTACAAAGCCTCTTGTGTCTCCACAGAAGCGCGCATTTAGGAAACCCAGTTCTCTTCTCTCACCTCTGTTCGAAATACGGCAACGTTTTTGCTTCAAATTCGACCGTTGGGGTTTGAAAGAGACAGGAAACAGAATGGGCGCTAAGAATCGTTGGTATAAAGGCTCTCGTATCTCCACAGAAGCGCCTAGGAAACCCACTTCACTTCGGAAATCTTTTCTTTTCTTTGCGCACAGAAGAAGAAGAAATTTACGAAACCCTTTTCA
>JANKKB010028863.1:0-17421 GCA_026225775.1 Bursera palmeri | reverse complement strand
AAAAAAAAAAATCAGAATGAATTTCTGAAGATATGGCTAGAAGAGATCATTCATACGAGACTGAAAAGTGGTAGGGGTATTAGTCAACCCAAAGGGCATGACTAAAAACTCATAGTGGCCATCATGCGTACGAAAAGCAGTTTTACCAACATCCTCTTCTTTAACCCTTATTTGATGATAACCCGATCACAAGTCAAGCTTAGTGAAAACTGCTACACCACTCAATTCATCTAAGAGTTCATCAATAACCGGAATGGGAAAATTATCTAGAATCGTGAGTCAGTTTAGAGCTCGGTAGTCCACACATAGCCTTTAGTTGCCATCCTTTTTCTTGACCAACAAAACTGGGCTGGAAAAAGGGTTGTTGCTGGGTCGAATAATGCCAGCTTTTAACATTTCAGCAATTAACTTCTCAATCTCAGTCTTTTGAATATCAGGATATTGGTAAGGTCTGATGTTAGGTGGCACTGCATCAACCTTCAAGGGAATAGCATGCTCATGGGGTCTGCGTTCTGGAAGTCCCACTGGCTCTGCAAACACAGCAGCGAACTGTTGGAGCAAGTCAGCCACCAAAGGCAGCACCTCAGGCTCCTTAGAAGAAAGGTCATCCTCTAATTCCATTCTATTCAACTAGACCATCACCMCTAACCACCTTGCCGAACTACTTTCATCACACTTTTGACAGAACTGACTGTCCGTTCCAGAGAAGGATCACCTYTTAGAAGAATTTTTCATCCCTACCAGGTCAATTTTAAGGTCAAGGCCTCTAAAGTCTGCAACAATCTCCCTTTGTTCTTGTAGCCAAGTTAATCCCAAAATCAAATTGGTTCCCTATAAAGGAAAAATATAAAAGTCTTCCACTATTTCAATACCTTGTAATTGGACAAGCAAGGATCGACAAACTCCAACCCCCTTATGACAAAACCTGTCACCAACCTTGACCCTAAACTGAGCATTATGATCGGCAGAGAGACCCAATCGATCCACCACTCCTGTTGCGATAAAACTATGCAAAGCTCCACAATCAATAAGTATGGCTACCCGTTTAGACTCGAAACAATTTCACCGTATTAGGATTAGAAAGCCCAATGACCGAATGAGACGAGAGCTCCAAAATTTTTGCATCGTCATCTTGGTGGATATTAAGGGATTCAAAAAACACCGAAGCCTTCACCCGCTCTGCAACATCTTTGTCGTCGTCCAATTCCTCCACCACCAATAGATATAGTTACTTATTTTTGCATCGGTGCCCTGGAGAATATTTCTCCTCGCACCAGAAACAGAGCCCCTTCTCCTGGCATTCTTGCTCCTCTAGCAGCGACAAATATCGATAATTGGTGCACCATGCTCTTATCGTCGGCTCTTCAATTCGGACCGATCATTGATATATCTGTCATAAATAGAAGGACCTAGCATGCGACTGGTCTCAGGGAATCTAGGGGTCATATAAGTCGAGAGGTTTCGATTGACCTCGGGTCTTTGCTGGGTTGGGTTAAAAACACTAGGACTTGGTATCACTTTCTTATTTCTTCCTTCAACAAAATGACCTAAGGCCCAAATCTTTTCTTGAATACATTGGGCTAGAGCTATAATTGATGAAAGAGTAGTGCGTTGAAGGACTCGAACTTGTGCCTTAATATCTTCTCGCAACCCATTAATGAAAACACCAGTCAGTACCTCTTCATCCAGCCGCTTGAGTAAGAAGGACAATCGCTTAAAATTCTCTTGGTAATCTGCGACAGTCCCTTCCTGCTTTAGAGCAATAAGGGCCTTGTAAGTGCCAATCGAACTCATCTATTGAAAACGCTCTAAGAGGGCGGTCTTGAAATCCAGCCAAGTGAGGAAGGTCGTCCTCTGCTTTACCCAGTGGAACCAATACAACGCCTTGCCTTCCAAACATACCAAAATAGAAAAAACACAGTCATATTCTTCAATTTGATTAACTCAAAAATATCTTTCCGCACTACTAATCCATCTAAGAGGGTCCTCCCTAGTAAACACCGGCAGCTCCAGCTTGAGCTCCCTCCTATGAGTCCTAGACTCAGATCTTCCTTCGAACTCTCCCGTTTCATCTTCTCGGTGTTTCCCTTTGTCCCATTGAGACCCCTCAGTTTCTGCCTCGTCTTTCTTCTTAATCCAATCGTGGACTTGCTGCAAGTAATCTTTCATCGCCTCTATTTCAGATTTTAAGCTCTCTTTCATCTCTTCTAAATCCTTCTCCATTGAATCCTCTTTACTGCCAGAATGAGTTTTACCATTACGCACTCACCAAAAGCTCTGATAACAACTTCTTAGGTTTCGATTTACACAACTAAGAAAATTATTCAAGCTCATAAACAGAAAATAAAGAGTGAAATAGAAATGACACTTAGCTAACTTTCGAGGAGCTAGCAACCTCCAATACAATCCCAGAAAATTCCCAGTAATGCTAACCCATAACAAACCTCTTTTTATTTAAGGCTATGTAACAAACTCCATAACCAATTTCCCAAACAACCAACAAACACTTGACACGTATCACACCCCACCTCACACCGTAAGGCTCTCCTAACTTCCTTTGCCTATGCACATGTACCAATTTCTATTAATATGTAAGAACTTAACATTAACGTCAACATATCTCCTTTCTAATATTTCATCCTTCTTTTTTCTTTCCAAATAGTTGATTGCGACTTCATTGACATTATCATTTTCAACTGTAATTTCCAACCTTATTCAAGTAAATATACTTTATGTCCCGTTTATTTTTGAAACTAGGCAAAGTTGGAGTGTTCACTTATCTAAGCTTCCATCGCGACCAATGAAATGAGCAATGATTACCATTTAGTTAATGTTTTGTATTAAGTTATAAGTATTGGAAGGAAACGTTGGTTGGTCGAGGGCGATACCTTTTTGGTTCACCCTTTATGTATGCACCAGACTTGCGATTTGTGTTCATGTATGCAATCCATATACATTTCCATGATATCCATATATATCATGGTCATAAGCATCATCTCCAACCAAGTTATTATGCAGAATTTTGAGAAATAGCCAAATCTGAGGGGGGCCTAAGAAAACATTGCCAAATATGATGAATCTCAAATTTCTCTAACCAATCTAGCTTGCACTACCAAAAATGTCTACCTACATATTAGTCTACTCTTCTCTAGAATTCTCCCAGCAACCTGCCATCTACATCTTCAATGTTTCAACCAGGAGTGACTATCTACACCTGAAAACAAACACTACAATAAAGATCAGATTTGAGTTTCCGACATTGGAAAGAAGTAAGGTATCAGTATTAGCTTGCTTCTCCTTTTTCTCCATTTCGGTGAAGTTTGCGATGAAGTTTTTGATTAATCTTGCAAAATTAGGAGTTAAATGGTTTCAAGTTGTCAGAAGATTAGTAGAATACGAATCATTTGAACGAAATCGAACTACAAAACTTTACCTACAGAATCTGTAGAATTTTGTGAAATAATCTTATTAAGCCCATTAAYCAAATAGAGGACAGTTACAGGCAATTTACATTGGCCATTAAGTTCAAAATGGTCACTAAATGGGCTACAAGCAAGAACAATTACGCTCGTAGTCAAGCTACAAGTTGTTGTAGCCGATTTAGTGACCAACTTTTGTCTTATAGGTATTGTAAAATTGCCCATAATAGACTGTTCTCTTTAACAGACTTAATGGACTAGGTTCTAGAATGAGCATTTTCGTCTCCCAACTCATTTTATTTCCTTTTTGTTTTCTCTATAAAATTTTGATCATTGTAACAGAAAAATAGAAAGAATTTGCATCACAATACATTACCTTGGTCCTCAGGAGACTGCCTTGATGCAAATAAATTTACTATAGTTTTTTCAGCAAATTTGTTTATACGGACTCAAAGTACCCCCAACTATAACTTTGAAAAATGATGATGATATTGGATTCTTTCTTAATTATAGCAGTAAGTATCAACAATTTATGACAAGTTTTACTCTACTTATGGTGACATTGGATAAAAGGGTTAACAAAGTTAATCCAGTTGCTACTCCATGGCCAAAAAAACAAGTTTCATAGGACCAAAAAACATTCATAAATATGGTATTTTGGTTGTCAGGCACCAGTAATCAAGTATGTCAATAGGCCCTTCAATGTCCGCATCCTTTTTTATTAATAAAGATAAGGCCAAGTCACCTATATATGCTTACCCAATCGTTAGTTCACTACTCATATATGATGAGCCAAATGACACAATTAGTTCACTAGATGAGCTCATTGAAGATGATGATGATTAAAATGTTCAAGAGCATAAAGATGATGAAAACATTCGCTTTTGAAACAACGATAAAGATAATGTAGACATGGAATTTCCATTCGAACCATCTATGAACATAGTTCATCCTAGCACAAGTTCAGGTCAAGTTATTGGTGCAGATATACTGTGGTAACCCGAAAAATATGTAATAGTGAATTCTTGTGTATGAATAAAATTTTGACTATTTGACGTGTTAATGTAAGATATGTAAGTTGGAATTGTGAGTGAAAAAGCGATTAAGTAATAGAGAAAGCAAAATACGAAGAAAAGGGGAAAGCAATTCAACAAAATAAGTTGAATTTTTCTACAGGAACACCTCTTAGTATTTTGAGTATAACTTTTTCGTCTGATATTAAAGTGATTTAGATGGCGTTTGAAAGTTGAGAGGAACATCTATAACTTTTATGTTTATGACTTTTTCAAATTTAGGATATTTTTCCGCTAGACAGAGAGTTGGCACCATTGTGTGAAACGATTCTACGCCTAGGTGCTGTTTTGCATCGAGGCACGAAATAATTCTAAGTTGAGGCATCATTTTATGCCGAGGCATGAAATGATTCTACACTAAAGCGTCGTTTTGCGTCGAAGCATGAAATGATTCTATGCCTAGGCGCAAAACCGAAAAACTTGACAAATTTGAGGTAGAAAGTTGGCGCCCAGGCATGAAATCGTTCTACGCCTAGGCGTGGTTTCGCGCCGAGGCACCGTTTCAGAATTTCACAGAAATTAAAGATTTCAAAATACCCACTATGTCTCGAATTCAATTTTCTTTATAAGCCTTAGCCAACCCACTTCTTCTCACATGACACAAACACGGGACAGAGGAACAAAAGAGAGAAAAAGAAAAAGAAAAAGAAAGAAGAGAGAGAAAGCTTTGGGCTTTCGCGAATCATCAACACAAGATAATGAATCCTCTTCTACTCATCTCTATTCTATTTTAATTGGTATATTACATGAATGTAGGTTAGAGTTTTATGGGATTTAGCCTATTTCTACTTGGGGATGGTAGATCGAACCCGAATTATGGATTTATTGAGAGATTTATAGAGATTTATTGCACATTCGAACTAGAAAAGTAGCAATGTGAAACTTTTATGGGTGAAGTGTTTTGGGTCACGTGAGATTCATGGGTTTTGACGTGGATTTAGCATGGGTCTGGGTTGTTAGGTGCCCGTGAGTGGTTTGGAATGCTAATTGCATCCACGTAATGGTTTTAGGGTACTTACCATTTTGGGTTGAGACTACGTGTAACCGTGAATGCATGTGAGAAGCGAGCTTGAGATGTGAAATGATGGAGCGAACCCTAGATTTGACGTTGCTGAGTATGCAGGAATCCATGGAGTGCACTAATGACTCGGATGACCTAGCTAGTACGCAGGATTCGAGTGGTCTATGGATAGCCTTGCTTGGTGTGCGAGGATCCATTTAGTATACGAGTAGTCTAGCTTGTGAACAGGACCCGAGTAGTATCTAGATTGTCTTGCTTGGTGCATAGGTGATAATAAATTACTTGTGTGAGCGGGATCCACAGGTGATAATAGATGGCTAATGTAAGAAGTGCATTAAGGAATAAGTTGAGAAGTTTCATGAATCATGCGGTTGGTGAATAAATATAGGATTTTGTGTGGCTGTTTATTTTTTTTCCCATTTTATACTTTTGATTGAAATATAGTTTTATGTATGCTGAGATTTCCTACTGGGCTGTGTCTGCTCACCCCTTCTCCTTCCACAAGTACCAGAGGTAAGAGTCAGCCATTAGACGAGGATGTTTCGAAGCTCACTTAGAGACTTTCAGGAAGTTAGAATAGATTCAGACATACATTTATGTATTTTAACTTAATTGCAGAAGAGATTTTCAAATCTTATGTAAAACTTATGCACTTATATAACTTATAATATGGACATTTGCATGATTTTCATTTTATTTTCTTGCATTCATATAGTTCACCCTTGGGGTTCCTGTATAAAGGGTTCCGGGTTGCGACATATACTTTCATGGATGCTAGCTATTGCTGATACAAACTGACCAAGAGGAGATGATGGTCGTTCATATGTTAACATTGTAGTCCAAATACTTGTAGGTGAAGTTTTTACCAACAAATGAGAATTATGGACAAAATTAGATATAGTGGCAACCACTAAGAACTTTGAGTTTCGCATTTTGAGATCAGCAAAGCACCAATTATAGGCTATTTGTCAACATAATAATTGTAAGTAGAGGATCAAATCAATAAGGGTAAATGCAAAAGATGAGTTCTTCCATGTTAAGAGATATGATTAACGGGACACATATGAGAGGACACAACTTCTTCCCAATCACAGGCAAGCAACTACAAATTTCATTTGGCATTTCATCAAACACAAATTTCAAGATTGTTCGCATGTTTATCGACCAAAAGACATAGTTGCGAATGTTAAAAAAACATATTGGAATTGATATCTCTGATGACGAGGCATGGCAGGCTAAAGMGTTAGCCTTTAAAAAATTAATAGGAGATTCAGAAGAGTCGTTCTCTTTGTTGCCAAAATATTATCATATGTTGGAATGTAAGAATCCTAAAACGGTGGCAAAAATTGTGATAGATTCGGAAAATCATTTCAAATACTAGTTTTTGATGTTGAATGCTTCAAAAGTTAGATTCTTTTCTTCTATCAGACAAGTTATCGGCCATAGATGGTACTTCCTAAAGGGGAAATACCAAGGTACTCTCTTCACTGCATCATGTATGGACATGAATGAGCAAATCTTCCCATTGGATTTTAGAGTCTACGATTCAGAGAACAATGAGTCATGGACGTGGTTCCTGTTGAATCTACATGAACTAATTAGTCATGTAGAAGACCTAGTCATTGTATCAGATCATCATAGAAACATTTAAAAAGTCATCTACTGGACTATCGTAAAAGCATATCACCTATTGGAATTTTATGAGCACTTCTTCAAACTAAGAATTTTATCCCTAGTTGGTACTAGATATCTCAAGGAAATTCGATTGAACAAAAGGGCAAGGTCACAATTTTTAGAAAATGTTACAATGCCATGACAACAAACATAACTGATCTATGAATAGTGTGTTCAAAGATACTCGTGTACCAACAATAACATTGATGGCTGAATTTTTTCGGAAAACCCTCCAAGAATAGTTTTATAAACATCATGTCCAAGCCTCATCGACATCAACCTTTCTATAAAAATAGGCAATTGACTAGATGAAAGCTAAAGTGGAAGAATCCCGTACCATGAAAGCCATGCCCATTAACATTAACCAATATGAGGTGTGATTTTGTCAAAAAAAAAATATGGTTGAAATGAATGGGAGATTATGCTCATGTAGGATGTTTATTCTTGATCAATTGTCTTGTGTTTGGATTGTTCTCCCACCTATAATGAGGCCATCTACTAAACGATGGCACAAAAATCAGATTCTGTAAGTTGGAGAGATAGTACAATCTAGAAAGTGGTCCAGGTGTCATATGTATGGTCACAACCGACAAACTTACTGAAATCCCATGCCATTGGAGAGGTCAAGTAACCCAACACTATCAACCCATATGTGACTATTATATGTTGTACTTTTTTATGTTAATCTAGACTACATCTTAGACTCTTTTACTCTATCGTTAAGAGCTCGTATATTCTAATTTTTTTTTATTACTATTAGTTCAGGACTTCTTTGCAAATAATTGCTTGATCGCAGAGATTATATATTATTATTTACTTATAGATGTTAATTAATAGAAATTGTTTAGATGGCTAACGAGTAAATACATTCATACATGGAGAGAACACCATACAAAACCATACAAATTACTACATGATAAAAATATATACAAATAATCTCAATCATTTACAACTGGCCGGCTTAAAATTAGAATGTCGTCAAGTTAACTCTCCTCTAAGACACTCACTACCATAATAATAATCAATCCAGTAGCCCAAACAATCATCACCATCATTCGCTGGAACCTCTAACAAGTCTCAACCACATCTAAAATGTCAAGTAGCCTAGGAAATGCCATATGCTATATATACTTACAAATGTATAGTTTGCAGTCACCACTCGTTAGCTCCTACTACGGGATATAGTCCGTCAATCGTTACATGCCGAAATCAAATTTATGAGGATCTGATTCGTTGATTGATGAATCATATATTAGCATCTGTCTCTACACCAAATCAACATGCAAGGCAATCGAGTGTTGTAGCTCCATGTTAACTGGGAGTAACAACTGCATAATTATAATGAATTCAGTTAGTGATGGATCGTGTAAGCTAAACAAATTAACAACCGAGCATTAAAACTTACCTTATCAATTTTCGTCTGTGGTATTCCCATTCTTGGAGTCAATCCTATAATGTAATTATTAATCTAGTCCGAAATAGGAGCATCGGCTAAGTTTTCTTGCCCAAAAGTCCAGAAGCCCTCCATGTAACACTTTATTGGAACAAATCAATATTTTAGTAACTTAACTACAAAAATTACATATGTACACAATTTTCATAACTATATTGAAATTAGAAAATAATATTTATGAAGAAGTAACAATCCAACCAAGGTTGTGACCATCGAATTCACGATGTCTAGATGTAAGGTACGCCATCGGCAAAGCAGTAATAACCAAACCTTGATATGCTACAAGTAAATAAGATGAAGTTAGTTTTCATGTAAATGTAATGTATAATAAATGAAAAGTACATGTAGGATACTCATATACCCCTCGAATCATTTCTCATCCAATATGTAGAACCATTCAACCCCTACCTCAACCATCAGATAGTCTCATAATTCATTATCAACAACCCTGACCAGCCAATCCTCATACTCAGTCATTATAGAAATGTCTAGCTCTTTGTTTGTGGCATATGGTAGAAGGAGATCCTAAATTGGCTTCTCTTAGGCATCGATTGTAGGTGTAGTCAAAGGGCTCAACATTGTAACTATATCATCTGTAAGAATGATTGTAGGTAGAGATTGTGCTTCCCTAGTAACCTTGGCCGTCTTCACCAATTTAATTACTATGTAAGGTAAGGCAAGTTTTCGACCTTTTTTCAATTAACAGCCTCACATGCTCTGTTTTGGAATGACTACTCATCTTCAGACATCCAAATTGGGAACCACAATAAGTTCAGATGGCTCAAGGGCAATCCCATGCGCGAATTTGAACATTTCATATGGGTCAGATTGAGAAAACAAGTAAATAGAATTAAAAACAAATTATGTGAAAGGTAAAGCTAAGGAACTGTTTATCATATTATTTAGCTCCTCATTTAGTGTTCTAAACTCGAAGGCAATACGATTATTAAGTTGGTCAATCCGTGTGGTTAGTGCCTTGAACTTTGTATTAAGTTGGAACATGATTTCAACCAATTTATCATCGAGTTATTCAGTGATTTCAGAGGCGATCCACTAACATAAATAGTCTAGTGAGTAATACATTAGAAACCTAAGAAAAATACATAACATGTCTAACGATGTTAAAGCAAAAGTCAGTTGCATATATTAAGAAAATGTCACCATGTCGCTATATAACATACTAATGCGTCCCCTTGACCCTTCGTATCCCTAAGGCTAACAATACGAACTTATCTGTTAATTGAACAATGACATTTAGAGATCGAACCACCTCTTCTGCTAGCTAAACCATGACCTTTAGAGGTCGAACCACCACCTCTATTGAACAGGTAACCTCCGTAAAAGACCAAATGACTAAGTCACTTGGCCATGTAACTACCTCTCTAAAACTCTTTACCTTCCCTCTTTCATTAGGTTTATGATGTTAACGAGCAGTTAACATCTAGAACATGAGAAAAAAAAATTAGAGCACATCGAACGCTGTTAAAGCAAAAGTCAATTACATATATTAAGAAAATGAAAACATGTTACTATATAACATACCAATGCGTCCCCTCGATCCTTCGTTTCCCTTAAGGCTGGCGATACAAACTTATATGTCAATATAATGATGACATTTAAATATTAGACCACCTCCTTTGTCAGTTGAACCATGACCTTTGCAGGTCGAACCACCACTTATGTCGAACAGGTAACCTCCATAGAATATCGAACGATCGACTCACTCGGTCATGTAACTACCTTTATAAAACTCTTTGCCTTCCCTCCCTTGTTCAGATGTTAACAAGTAGGTGACATCTAAAAACTGAGAAGAAACTAAGAGCATGTCCAACGATGTTAAAGCAAAAGTTAGTAGGTTATTAGTTAGTTGTGTTGGAGGACAAAAGTTTATTTTGTTTATTATGTTTATGTCAATTACCTCATGTCTCACAAAAAATTTAGAATAATCTCCTTATTTGTCAGAATCTTGGTGGTATGTAATTTCAACACCTTAGGAATGATCCTAGTTAGGTGAGGCACTATCGTCGAAAACGCGGGCTACTAGTAGGGCTGTGCCCATTCTCCCTCTTCTTCCCTACTTACCAACCTCTTAAAAAAGGTACATTTCTCCTATCATCACCTCATTTTCAAAGAAGGACACATTGTGAGTAATTGGTACCACAATATGGAATGGACTCGAAGGCCCAAATCTATACACAACAAAAACAAACATAATTAGAAGGTAAACATATTATACATGTTTAACATTCAATAATTTATATAATATAATGAAAATAGAAGATGATAATGATGAAAAACTTACTATAAAAGCATACGTACACCTATACAAATTATACATGTAACACTTGTACGCATACACTTTAAGATTCTTCTTCAACCTTTCCTTGAAATGTTGGCTCCAACCTTCAAGCATAGTGGACATGCATAAGAGCAAACTTTCATATGCCACTGTACCCTAAGGGTAAATATTGAATGTCTCCAAGTCTTCAAGGAGGGAAAGATAAGTTAAGTTCATCGTGTATTTACGACTATTCTCCAAGATGAACTTCTAGATGTAATACAGGGCAAACTTTATGGCATCCTTATCATGAAGTGTCCTGAATGAATTTTTTTTTTAAACACTGTCCATCTGGGGTTTTTGGATGTTGTTTCCATCAAAATAATACTTCCTTAGAGTTAGAGGCTCCTTTTGTTTAACAGTTAGCAACTTTTCAAATCTCAACAAATAAATAAATTAAGTTATATTAGTACACTTGAAAAAATTATATATATCAAGCTTGATAGAGGTTACATAATTCTACCTGACATAAGAAACCATATCTCATTTGGAAGACCTTCGGTTACCACCTCTCTCAATAATATATTATTTATAAGCTGTACCGAGAATTTCATCTCATGGATATCTAAAAGGTGCCCGGAACAAGTGGACCAAAACTCTCTAGTCGCCTCTCTAAAAGCTATCCTTAACAAACTATATAGGCCTCAATGTCGACATGTTGGTGGCATTCATGTGGAAATCATCAAATCAAAAGAGACATGAGAAATCTCAATTCTAACAATCTATAACATATGCAAAAAGAGACAATTAAGACAATATAAACTAAAATGTGTTTAAAAAAAAAAGATACAAAGACAAATATCAATTCGGGTATCAGGACCGTAGGTCATAGGACTACTCATAGCTAGCTTTTCATACCCATTGTCGAGTACGCCCATAACTTTTTAAAGACCATTAAAGCCCATTAAATCCATCATGCTTTTCCTTGTTAAGCCTATTAAGCCCCATCCCTTTTAAAGCCCATTAGTGGAAAAGGCCTTATCTCCATAGTTGAGAAAACATATTGCCCATTACCCATTGACGAGAGCCTATAGCTGAGAAAAGATGAATCCTTATGTTTGTAGCTTGTTTGCCCTTTCTTAAGCAAAATACAGGCTACTGGCATAAGAATCTGTTCTTTTCTCGACTTCAAGCTTTATTCAATGGCGAATAGGCAATAGGCCTTTTTGACTTTTGGGACCTATTTTGCAATTTTGGCCAAATCAACACAAAAATGCATAATATACACTCCGTATCAATAATCAACCACTTGCAAAACACTTCCAAATCAACAAAACACCTCAAAACCATTCCACATGACAACAACAACACTTAGATCTACCATATTCAACCTATTCATCGACAACATAAATAACAAGTAGAAAAATATAGGTTTGGGATGAGAGGGAGGCCTTACCTAGGGGTTTCTTCGTGTCGTAGCATCAATCGAAGATGCAACATTTGGTTTGCTCTAACAATGAGGAGTTTCTTAGCGTTGTAGCGTCAATCAAAGAGGAAAGTTATGCCCGAGAAAATTTGACTAAGAGGGAGAGTGACAATGACTACTTTTAGAGTGTGGAAGTGATGCTTTAAATCAATTAGGGAAAAGCGATGGTTTCTAAATGTAGAGGCAGAGTGAGAATGAGTGTTTGGGGAGGAGAGGAAATAGGTATATTATATTAAAGGGTTATTTTTGGTAGTTCAAGTCAAGTTGGCTAGAGAAATCCCAAGATCTTGGATATTGGCAGTTTTTCCTTAGCGAGCCTGAAATATAGTTATTTCTCTAAATTCTCTAGTTATTATTGCATCAAAATGGTGATTCCTCCTCTTACTCATCAACTTCTACATGGGATGAAATTTTATGCAATATGGGTCCAGACATTGCATGTACATTTTTACTCGATTACTACTATCATTTCCCAAAGAAAAAGGCGGATTAATAGGGTTTTGGCCAAGATCAATGTGGACAAGATTGTTATTAGGAATTTCTATTTTTTGGAAATTCTAAAATAACGTAGGGGGACAAACATAGGCACCCCCAAGGTTTAGTCATAGTCACAGCATCCCCCCTACTATTCTGATAGTAACACACAGCCCTTACTTTCACAATTTGTTTAGAAAAATATTCACAAACTGGGGGTATTATAGAGATTGCAATGGGAAAATTGATAAGAAATTAAAAAATTACTAAATTTAATAAAAATTTGTCCAATCTTACTTTCTCTCTCCTCTTTTCTTCGTCCCTCTTTTCCTCTTCCACTTCACCTTTTATCTCATAGTTCTCTCTATGTTGGATTCCTACCATGGATCATGCATATTAGGTGAAATTAAAACATAATGTAACAAGGAATACTCACATAACTCCTTAGCAAATTGATTAAACTTTTGGCCTAAACCTTCCTTGATTTTCCTAGCTTTTGGCCTTTCCTCCCTTGTTAAATCTCCCTCTAATGGCTAAGTACTTCTATCACCTTAGAATTGCCTTTTTTCTTGCTAGAGAAATTAAGAAATTGGAAGCAATTTCTTTGGTGGAGCTTTGGAGAGCAATTCAGCAATCACATGTGCAAGTGGAGAGAGTATGTTTTTTAATTCACTTATGCCATGCCACCATGCACACACAAGTCCAATGTATAAGTGTCCAACACATTAACCTTTCTTGCATTTAATTGAATGATTTTTCAACCAAGTAAATTAAATAATTCCAAATTAATCTTGTCCAAGTTAAATCAACCAATCAAATGCATGGTTATCCACCAAGATATTTTGGTAAATTTCAACTAAATCCAATTAGTTTAATTCTTCTCTCCTTTGTCCATAGGCTTGGGTTTAAATGCAACATTTGAAACCTTTGCTTAATAGACCCAATCTATTTTACATGTCAAAGCCCAAAACTATTTAGTGATTCAACCCACTAAATTGAACCATGCATTATTTAAGCCCTTTTATGAATAGTGTAAGAAAAAATACTATTCATATATCACTATTCACCCTAGGTGAAAAACGCTATTGTAACTCCCATGACAATCCATCATCGGTGAATTTTTGAAGTACGACCCATTAAGTTTTCAGATATATTGACCATTAATCGTCACGCATGGACAATCCACATTCCCGAACACTATGTGTCGAGCCCATGATTTACAAGGCATGGTTGGTTTCTAGCAAAGCATCAAGCCCCTAAATTCTCCGAAAGTACATGTAACATCACGTAACCTTTATCAGACGTAGTTTAATGTAATTCAATCCTATGTCAAATGTCACGTAAATGGTCTAGGAATGGAACATGTCTTTCCTAATAATGACGAACAATTCAGATCCTCATTTACCGTGTGATTCTTATTTACATGTCCTGATCGAGAACAATTCTTGTCACGCTCTTACATGCTGGTTGAGCTATGACTAATCGTTGTCAAATCTGGTGTGACATCATCTCCATATACCTGGAGTGACATGTCCCATCTTGACGTTATACCCACTCCTAAATAGGTTACAACGTACACAACGATGAGCGTTTCTACAACTTGAAAATAGCTATTCACGCAAGTGTCAATGCAAACCGTTCTCTAAATGAGATGGCTGTGTAAGTCTCAGGTCTAAGGATTACTTACACCTACCCTGAGCGGACCTCCCATAAACATTAGGTAATATACCAATGGGATTCTGTATCGGATCAAGTCTAGTGAATCTGTTCTCGTATCTAAACTGCTAACGGTGTTCCCCTATACACTTGCATAAGTATCCGATACTTAGATGTGTGAGAATCATACTGTTATAATTCTATAACCAGTACAAGTGTAACACTAGTCTATCCGTATTGTGGATGTTCTGTCTCAACAATACTTTAACCAAGGATGTTTTAAGATGTTATATTTATCGAATTGATTTCCGTCTCACAATCAAATCATTCATATACACATCATAAGGACATTTATCATTCATGATACAAATGTAATCCAATTACTATAAATTATATAGAACATGCAATTTCCTTTATTATATAAATCAAATGTGTACAATATACAATGTATATTTACAATGTGATGCTCTAGGGCACAAATAGTCCAACACTCGGCTCTTTCTTTTCTCTCTAATGCTTACTTAAGGCTCAAGTAGCTACAAAAGTGAACAAATGACCGTTAAGGAATGTGATGGTGAGTAGGGTTGACTATAGGGTGAAAGAGTTTCACTCATATGGCTTCAAATCAAATAATCAAGGCTATTAACGAGACTGATGAGATCCCACCTATCAGCCAACTAAAATTGGCCCTTGTACCAATTGGATGCTTTTCATTCATTGGTTCCTCAAATCTTGAAGTTTAGCCTCTTGACTTAAGCACTGAAAAAAGACGAAGGGTATATAGAACTTCTATCTTAAAGAATATGTTTTTTGAGGATTTAATCATTTGGGATGAGAAAATTAGTGTTGTGCTTGAGTTATTTAAATGGCATTGATGCTTAGTGGAATGTGTAGATCAAATATTTTGGAAGCCAAAAAAGTGGGTGGTGATTTAAATAAGTCAATTTTTTTAACTTAATTGCTTTCTAAGTTTCGTTGTGTTTAAACAGTTGGCTTCATTGTTTCTTGAACTTTTCAAATTGGTAATTAAGGTAGAGGTAGAGGTAGACGTGAAGGTAGGGTGAAGATGATAGGGGATTATATAACTTTAGGTTGGTTCATTCGATTTTTTTTATTGTTTTGGTTGTTTTTGGATTCTATAACCTTTGATTAAAGTAGTGGTGGTGATGGTTGGGGTGTTTTAGAGGTGGAGGTAGGTGCTGGAGATGATGGCTGAGGAGCGAATTTCTAAAGAGAATCGAAGTTATAAGTTAAATGTCTGTTTGAATGAGGTTATTGCTAGTTGTGGGTAGTTTAATGTACTAGTTTTGTGTATGTGGTGATGGAATCCTTCTTTTGCTCCATCTGAATCAAGGAGAAACTATTTTTATTTCATCATCCAAACAATGGTAGAATTTTCTTTGTATAAAATTATCTATGAATTGTCTAACATAATCGTGAAAGTAGGGGTTGCTTGTTACTATCAGAACAGGTGACACTGTAACTTTGACCAAACCCTAGAGTTGCCTATGTTTTTCCCATATTTTTAAGTGTAACTCTAAAATAATCCTGTTTTAAAATTTTTTAATGTTATAACTTTCTGCTCAACAACTCAACAATGCTTGACAGCTCTACAGCTTGGCAATTGTAGAATTGTCAATTTTTTGAATTGTTCTCTCGAGTTATCAGACTGTCAAACAAACAAAGAGTTATGATAGAAAACATTTTTAGATCGAGACTATTTTAAAAAGCATTTAAAAATAAGGTTATTCTATTAAATTTCTTTTTTTTTTATTTCTTTTTACTCTGCTTAAGACTGCCGGAGTCCGAAGATTGTGATGCAGAAAAAATGTAAAATCTTTAATGAATACATATAAGTTGAATTTAAATGGAGACTTACAAAAATAACAAAATTAGGGGGTCTTAGAGAATAGTATGTCTTCCATTTTCTATGATTTTCCTAACCAACCTCATGTGAATTGACCAAAGTATTCCAACATCTCGTTTTATGTTATTTTGTTTGAACTTTATTCTCCTCCGTACTCTTACTTTCTCATTCTTTAAATTTGGCTTAGATAATAAATAAGCTTAAGAAAAGTAGCTTGAAAACAATTTAAAGTTGTGTAGGATGGATTACTTTGGTAAGCTTTATGGAAAAAAAAAAAGGTTTAGAATGAGTTGCTATAGAATCAGGTTTACAAACTTGTTTTACCGTTGAGATCAACGGGCTAGTCAACTAGCCCAAAAAGACCAAACTAGCCTTGACCCACCGGCCTATCACAGGCAAAAAATTTTCTGCCCATTTTTCAGTAACAAGCCAAAATTAGCTTCATCGTTAGCCTATCAAAATAAGTTTCAAAATATGTTTAGATAGAATCGTTGTATTTTTGTCTAACAAGATAAACTTGGTTAAAAAAATCTAAGAAATTATGAGACTTCTTGTTTTTTAAAAGGACCTCTAAATTTGATTATTTCTCCTAATTTTCTTCATTTAATTTGAATTAAACCAACAACTTTATGTTATGCATGTTTTTGTACACATTGATAAAAGTGTATATGTTTTCTATCAAAACATCCAATGTGATATATGCTACTTTTTTAAAATACATCTCAAATCGCATCTCAAATGATGTAGCTTTCATTCAATAGATAATGGAATGATAGGGTCAATGATATGGTAAAGCCACATCACTTGCACCCATCATTTTGGGATATGTTTTAAAAAAGTAGTATTACAAATGCAATACTCATCTTGGGTTCTTGGGATATATTTTTAAAATGTATTATTACAGATGCGACACTCGTCTCGAGTCTTATCATTTTTTTAACGGGGAATTTACTCTGAACCCCCAATTAGATTTCAAGAAAACACTTAACCCCACACTTTTCCTAAACTAACACTTATCCC
>JANKKB010028862.1:0-16874 GCA_026225775.1 Bursera palmeri | reverse complement strand
ACAACTTGGATAAGATAGATTTTCAATTATGCTCTTGTCTATGACAGTTAGACATAAAATTGCTATAAAATGTTCCAAACAATTATTAGTGTGACATAATGAAACTACTGATTTCTCCTACGCTAATGTTTTCTCTCATTGAATGAAGGAAGGATTGTTCCTAAAGCCTAGATTCCACTACTTGTAAGATGTTGTTGATCAGTTGATACATTTTCATGCCATGCCATCTTTCTAATTGGACATTCAGAACAACACAACACATTCGATTCTTAAGTCGAGCAAGTTCCAGTTGGAACAAAATTAATTTGCTTCTCTTTCCAGAAAGATTGGGTGGATTGGGAAGGCATGGGACCAAACATTAATTCATGTCAAGGAACTTCAAAACAAAATGAATTAAAATCAACTTGGGAAAACTTCCACCAAAAAATTACTCAAGTCACCCTCGCGTAATTGCACCTATAAAACACATCAGACACTTACCTGCTCAGCTGGAGAGTTATAGAACTAGCTACCTTCCCATTCCAAATTTTGTACCGACTTATTACATTACATATCAGATGATAACTCAACACCTAAAAAATTAAGATTATATTCATGTATCCACAGATAATTAATTAATGTCACACAGTTAGGATATAGGTTGTGATATATAACATTACTCATATAGTTTGCATTTAATTCTCCTTTCAATTTTTCCTAAGCTAATTTTTTTTTTTCAAAATAAACATACATATGCAATTTAATTTCAATATCCTCAATAGTTATCTTACAATTTTGAACTCAAAACTTCCCACCTCACAAAAAGCATGACATATTAGTCTTCTATATTTCCATAAAAGCCTAGATGAGAATGCATTCCACTAGTAGCAGAATTAAAAACACAATGTAACTAAGCCTATGTGTTTCCGCAAGTTTATGGTTACAAAAGAGAGAAAAGCTACTCTATCTATTTACATTTGATATTATAATTATTCTCGATTATATATTATACATTAACAATGAAACAATGGAAAATGGGATGAAATTTACAAACATCTGATCTCGGAGTATTTCCTCAGCTCTTCTTTGGAGACACTTGAAACACCTGATTGTTCTTCAACCTTATTGATGAGGAGTTTCAACAGAGGAACATTTGATAGAGTTCTGCAAGACCCCACCATGATCAACTTTTTCTGTACAACAAAAATTACAAAAACATGTCATTGAGAATTGACAAAGGTCTGCTACTAAAAAAGGAAGCAAATTTATATAGTTTTCGATAATGATAAGGATTTTCCTCACTAAACCTCTATTTTCCCAATTAAAAGTTCCAACAGAGTTTGTGAAAGCATTAATAATGGCACCTTAGCACGTGTGAGAGCCACATTAATCCTATGCCAGTCTCCAAGCAGCGAAGAACTGCAGTTCGTTGGATTCTTACTTGACCTAACGAAGGAAACCAGTATGCAATCCTTATCACGTCCCTGGAAATGCCCACATGTAGAAATATTTAGCAAAAGGAGAAAGATTACAACAAATGTCCGGCAATCATTTCATAAAATTTCCGAATTTAGGAAAATGACAACTAAAGTATTTGTAAAAATTATATTGCTTCAACAACCTGGTATTTGTCAATTGTATGTATCTCCACAGACAACTCATAGACCACATGGCGGATGAGATTGGCCTGGGAGTTATAAGGCGTAATGATCCCAATATCTTTGCCGTCAATTCCATTGTTGACAAGTTCCTCGGTGATCTATATCATAACACATTGCAAGGATGAATATCATGAGTCCATCTTCAACTAAAACACATGGCTTGAATACATACAAAGAAATAAATAGGTGAACAAGTATTTTTTCTTAGGTATAAATATCACTTGAAAATCAGTTAAGCATCATACCTTTGCAATTATGTACGCTTCAATCGGATTATTCAGAGTCTTGTTATCTTTTGCCTCAAATGCAGGCAACATATCTAAGTTGTGGAAAATGATTAAGAAACCAAAGCCTCATAACTAACCCAACATAAAGAAAAGAGAAAGATGATATTTTCTTCAAACCTGTATTAATAAATACGACAGATCTGCTAGGATTCAAAACCTGCAAATAACGAATAGAAGTTTTAACAGTTTGGCATCCATGAACTTCTGTCACTTTTGACTGGTACTCACATGTAGAAGTTTAAGAAGACCGAAGTATCAATTCAATTGCACAAGTTAACTAACTGCTCACTTCATGATTAAAAAATAAAAAATAAAAAAGACAAACGCACACACACACAAACAACAATAAATGTTTTGGATGACATAAAACTTTGTTAAATGTTAACTAAATTGTTGGCGTGCAACTATACTGGGCCCAGTCAGCATACTTCTAATTAGGTTGCATTTGTACACCCTGCAAGCCAATGATCTAGAAAAAATACACATATTGAACACTTTAAGCTTCTTTGTGCTTCATTTTAAATATCTAAGATTTGTTATATTAGCAATCTTTTAGGAACATTTTAGGATAAATAATTAGCATTCGATCAACCAATAATCATTTAAAAATTTTGGAAATGATGGAAGTAAAAATAGTAATTCTTGTATTAATTAAATTAATTTTCCTTCCTATTCACCCAATTTTGTATACTTCAAAATCCTCTAGCAGTTTTCGGCCTATTTGACACGATCATATCAGTTAACAAGAAAATTTAGAAAGATACCTTGCCACATTTTTTGTTAGACTCTAAGTTCTCGAAGTACAAGATTCTCTCTCTCGTGTACAAACACAATTTTCTTTTAACTTTTCAATTAGCATTGTGACTGAAGCTATGTTCCCACTCAACGACAATTAATAATGGGTCTTGTGGCAACGCAAGCCATGTAACTATATTTATTACTGGAATATTTAGAGAAAATATAAACTGAAGAATGAAAAGCAAAGATATTTTTAGAACAATTATTTTGCTTGTAAAAAATTGATTTCACCATCAAATGTTAAATGCATTTTCATAACCACACTACATGAGCTTTATAAATATATAAAATAAATATGAGCTTTAGATAAACCAAACAGATAGTGTAAAAACAAGAAGATATTTCATATCAATAAGAATACAAACAGAGATTTGGAAAAGAAAAGAGTTAGATCTTACCTCCTTTAGCCATGATGAACAAGATGTTACATTTGAAACTTTTATTTTAGCATCAGCTATTTCAGAGGAACCACAACGCAATCGGTCACCATATATTAAAGCATTTGATAATTCCATAATGCCATGACACATACGGTACTGCATATGAATAATATGATAAAGTGACATAGTACAGGAGTATTAAGAGTCAGCCAAAAAATTCAAGTCTAAATTTAGGATAACCTGGCTTTGCAATGCTGAAATTGCCTGAGGATGGGCTTCTGATAGCCTGCGAAACAAACTTATCTCCATTCCATTTTCTCGAGCCTCTGTACTCTAGATATTGTTTAACACAACACTTTAATGCACATAAAGTTATGGCAAAAATTTAACCACCTAAACCGAAGAGAAATAAAACATACATCAAGCTAAAGATTACATAAGATGAATACCTGAACTAGGGGAGGCAATTGATAATGATCACCAACAAGGACAAACATTGAAGCAAACATCAAGGGTCCCAAGGATACCTGATAGGACAATAAATCACTCATCAATCCACATAGGTTTTTAATAGTATGCTTTGATTTATGAATTCAGTAAAAACCATCTGCCATTCACATTAAAAATGCGAACCAAAAACATGAAATGAATCACCATACCACTTTCACATTCCCTTAGAACAGCTTTATCACAAAGATACTACACATTAGTACTCATAAAATCTCTCAACCAAAATGGACTATGTTTAATCTAAAAAAGAATATGAGACAAAATAACTAAAAGCATTCCTTTTAGATAACCCCCTGCCCATAAATCATTTTGAGCCAATATGAAAATTCATTGGGTGTCATTTCACATTACAAAACCATCATTCCTTGTTCTAATTGGTTCTACCTCTGCCCTCTCTTGAAGGCATGTGCTTGTACTTCTATTGCTCATTTTCTTGCTTCTTATCCAAGTTAATCCACATATTATCATAGATCACATCAATACTATATGGCTAACTTGGCTTATTGCTCTCAAAAACCATCCATTTGATCGTATGAAACATACATCATAAAACATTTCCATGTCATTCATTCATCTTTTCTCTAAGAGTAACATATCATTCACAAGCCATGAACTTTCATGTCCCTAAATTTTATTGTTCCAAGTTATTCACTTCTAGAATTACAAAAATAGCAGATGATGCTGATACTTTTTAATGTAATTAAACTATAAATATACCAGTTCATACTATGGAAAGACTGGAACCTTGTACAAATATTGGACTTGTAATTTAATACAGGGTAGATATAGATACCGATATAGATAAACATAAGCAAATGGAATACATACTGGAAGGGTAGTCTGTCCAGCTTCATCCATGATGCATACATCGAATCTCTTGTTGGCAAGCAAGGGGTTAATAATCCCCAAACAAGTAACTGCAACAACTTTGACTTGGTCTAATCTTACTTTAATCTCTTCAACACTATTTATTTTCATTGCTGTCACAGAAACTTTGATTACATAGAGAAATTATTGACTTCTGTAGTAAAACAATTTGTTAATGATATTGCTTCTGACCTGAAAAACAATGCTCCTGAATTTCCTCATTCACAGCTTCATGTCTCCCGATACGTAGAAAATCAATGCCCTGCATTTATTTATATTTCCAATGAACACCCACAGAAAATAATAATAATTCAGCAAAGATAGGATACAATAGTCATGGCAATCAATTGTAAAAAGATTGCACAGGAGTTCAAAAATTCTTGTCTAAAGATTCTCATAAAGTTGTGTTAAGTTGGATTTCAATAGTCTTTTTAAACGAAAAAGTCAAATTAGAGAAAGAAGATAACCAAAACATCAAAAGCAAACAAAGAGATTCATTTAATTTCAACATCAGATTTACCTCAATTTATTTTTGCTCCTATAAAACTCTATCAGTCATACCCCACCTAGATGGCACATCATATTTACCAAAGAAGTTTCTTACAAGTTGTTAATATTTTGTGCAACACATAAATTTAGTCAAGCTCAATTCCCAAACATCATTGCTTGCCTATTTAAAGCATGTTATACAGAAATAAAATAGCACATATAACAAAACTGAATAGGTGTAGCATTCTATAACTATTACAAGATGCATTAAAGATAGAAATGACCTGAGCTTTTAATTTGATCAGTAAATTATCAATAGCAGAGTTTGTGTAGGATGTTAGCAAAATGGATGCACCTCTCATCAACAAGGCTTTAATAGCATGTACCATAGTAGATGTCTTGCCTGTTCCAGGCATTCCTAGAATTAGGGCATAATCCTTTGCTGTGATTATCTGAAAGAGAATTTGTGAACAAGATAAATAAGAGATATATCCACTAAACAGACTTGGTTAAGGAAAATTTAGACATTAGCAAGAGCAAAACAAAATTATTGGCAACCTTAAGAATAGCTCGACGCTGATCATCATTTAAATTCTTCTCCGACCAAATATATGATACAGCAGGATCTTGACTGAATATACATCCACTATCGAATCTAGGAGCCTACAAGGAACGTGCATGTTCAAAATCACAAGCATGTGCATGCACAAACAAGGACACACACACATGAAACATAAACATTGAAGAGGAGAAATACAATAAAGAGAATTAGGATAAAAAAACCATAGTGATTTAGAAACCAGACAAGTCTAGCAAAGAATATTCACCTCAAGATCAACGATCATCTTCCTGAGCTGAGAACTTTGAGCACTTTGTAGAAAGAGTTGTACAAGGTTGAACCTTCAACAATAATAACAAGCATGAATTGAGGTTATATTGCTATAACCTCCTACAGAGTGCAATAATTCCATCTTCAGAATTCTTAAGATGGAATTATAGTCAGGAATTACCGCATAACTGAAAACGATGTCATTGCTTCATCCTTGTCAATTCGCCAGACCTCATGAAAGAGACCCTGGGCCTCTGAAGAAGCATTACTCGCAGGTAGCCTTAAGCGCTTGGAAAAAGAAACCTAGGAGTTTATGTAAGAGGAGAACTTCAACTATTTTAACTGACTCAAATTTAACAGTTAAAGAAAGGTTGATATTACTGTACTCCAGAGCTATACTATTATAGCATCTAGCCCTTTGGAACGGGCAATGATTAAGAAATCAAATTTCTGTCTGCTCTAGCCTAGCAAAAATGAATAAGAAACAAAGCAAACTTTATGCTTACAGAAACATGGGAGCGATTGATATCTGTTATGAACCCACTTGCAATAGTAAGATTGCCAGATGTGGTGCTAAGTATCTAAACAAAAAAAGTATATAAGTTATTACAAGAATAGGCACTAAAGATAATAGGTGATAAAACAACATTTCTTACACAGAACCAATCATTAAATAAGGAAAGTATTGCAAATCAAGTAATTTATTTGTTAGGAAGAAAACTTGGGAAAACAATATCAAAGAGGCTCACAACTTTGCTTGCCAAATAAACAACACCAACATCCCTATTAGTAGGTAGCATATAGAATCACCAAATACAGTTGAACATCCAATTGAGTTACTATAATGTGTACGCGGATAGCTTAAAAGATTTTTCCTTTGTTCAAATGATGCCATCTCATAAAAATAGCATCAAGAGAAGACACTATCAACACTGCTTGAATATTAAACACTTATAATTATAAATTTAGTTTCAAGCACATAATGTTATATACTTGCATAAGTTTAAGAAATAGCTACATAAATTGTCTGTTCATGATTAAAAACTACAACTTTTGAATATATTTTTCACACTAGAATTGTATGATTATCACACCACAACCTTTATGAGTCATCATAACTTGAAATTTTCCAAGGGTCACCATAAATTGTGCCCTAAGGGCATATGTCAAGATGTTTAAAATAGTAAATAAAAAATACTATCTTACCACGTAGTCTCCACTTCTAAGAGAGCAATCCAAAACATTTGCTCGAGAAGAGCGAGCCCTTGAAGAATCTTCATCAGAGACATTCAAATTGGAAGAAGGCATATCTTGACGCACAAAATGGTAGACAAATCGGTCATCTTTGTAGGACTTCTGGTGTAGTTCTTTGGAAGCATCAAGAACAATAGAAGAAAGGCAACTAGTATAGTTATCAGCCTTTCCACTATGAGAACGCCAAAATTCATTCTTTACAATCTGAAATAGTGAAAAAGAAGATATTAAGAACGAAACACTGTCAATTTTTCATGCACTAAACTAAAGGGCATGAACTACTTTTACAAGCTGAAATGGTGAAAAAAGAAGATATTAAGGATGAAACAGGTGTAACTTTGTCATGCACTAAACTAAAGGGCATTAACTGCTTTTACAGTAGGAATACACTTATTTCCAAAACGCACCTGCACCTCTTTAGCTTCTAAATCAATTAACCGATCCCAATGACGAAGGAAAGCAGAATGAGCAGTTGTAAGGTGTTGAATATGTGAATCAAACACATCACCCAGTCCACTACTCTCTATATTCCCACCTTGTGCCTAGAGCATTTGAACAACAAGCACCAACTATAAACACTCAGAACCATTACGAAAACTCTTAAGCCGATGAATCAATAAATAAAAACCTTGTAAATGTTAGAACCTCTTAAAACCACTTCCTGACAATACTTTTTACCAACTACACTTTCAATAAAAAACAGTATTAACATTCAAGAACAAAATTCATTAAACTACAATCGTTTCTAATATAAAAAGAAATAAAAGTTGAAGAGCATAAGGAAATATGCAGATGTCATGGAAGTGGTCCTCATAATTAATGTCATCTCTAAGCTTAGAAAAAAAAAAATCTTCCAGAAACACCATTGAATCTGCTACAAACACACCCTTAACATTGATTACAGTCCAGAATAATCATAAGTGTTGCAATCTAAAATGGGGATATATAACTATAACTGGCCTACCAGATGAGAAAACAATTAACTCTATCTGAACTTGTAAAGATCAAAACATTACCTTATGATAGATGGTACAAACATTAAGATGGCGACAGCTTTTGCACATGCTTGGACTCTGAACAAAAAGTATTCACAGAAGTTAGTACGATAATACATAAATACTGTCTAGAAAACATATTCTAATATTACAATAACAGTCATACCTGTACCATAGGTGGCAATTGTTGAGTTTTTGATGCCTTCAGAATAGCGTGTGCTAGTTCATTTCGTCGCATGATTATTCCAACCAAGTCAGATCTTTGAACCATAATTCCCTTCATAAATATCAACTACTGTTCAGTTGCCTTTCTAAGAGGAGAGGTAGAGACACCATGGCAGTATCTTACTTTACCTGAGTCTGGTCTGATTGGAGATAATAAAGAAGACCAAAATCAATGTCCTTCAGGTACCTGCAAAGAAGATAAGTCAACAAAAAGACATAATATCCCCATCCACCAGCCCCTTCCTCCCACCCTTCCCTTCCCAAATAAACTAATACCTAAATCATACAAACCTCTCAGACATAAGAAGCGTATATAAGATCACTTGAGCACGATGTTCCATAGATGACTGCAAAATCGACAAGTATTAAGGAAAAGGTAAAATTGCATCATGTATCACGCACCTTACAAATTTCAATAATTTTGCAAACTCTTAGCTCATAAACTTCTGAAAAGAGCACGTACTAACCTGACCACTGGGTGCTTTTCCAGTCTTAAACTCTAAGGGCATAATCTCCTCATTAGTATCATCTCTATTTGATTCAGTTTTCACTCTGACTGAAGCATCAATCATCCCTTTTAAACCATATCTAGGGGCCCATGCCATCTCCTCAATATCAATAACCTAAAATCACAAAAGACTCCAATCTGACGTAGTTCATGTAATATGAAAACAATAGTATAACTCATTTTTGCAAGTTCACATTAGCAACAATGAGAAAGGTCTCCAACTAGATAAGTTCATAAGAAGACAATCAGAAGTAAAGATTACATTGTTTCCATCAGTATCACAAAATGTTCATAATTTTTCACAGCCACTTATACCAGTCAGGCCATCTATTAGTAGTTAAGCTTTTCTGAGATGGATTTTCAAGATGTACACATGTACAAGATACTTGCTCCATGTTACAAGGTAATCACTTTTCTCAACTATTAGCATGCACTGAATTCATGTGGACTGCTAGATGTATAAGCAACTGCATGCACATCAATGCCTAGGCATGCCTCCAATATACATGTTTGTAAAATCCATAAGCATATATGTCTGAAATTCACACATACTACAAAATTGCAAATTATAAATCAAGTAATTATGTACAAACCAGAAAAGGAAAAGCCTAACCTCAGAAATTTTGACCTTTTTAAGCCCATGATGAGATCCAAAATCAACAATAGGGGCTTTTGAATCCTGCAGGCAACTTATAAACCATCGGCATCAAGAATGTAGAGTTTCATGGTTGGCTTATCAGGCACGAAATGTTGACACATTCAACATAGGGACAAACATTAAGTACCAGTCCAGAATACATATATATATACATACATATACATAATATACATACATGTATATATATATGTCTTCTTACATTAATATAAAGTGCCTAGATTACCAATCTTCAGAAACAGAAACACAACTACGACCACATACATGAGTTTTCCTTTTACACACATATTAGGCATCTGAACAAAAAAGATACAAGCTTGAGTGTAGTGGAATCTAGTATAAAAGAAATAATACTCGTACGTACTGCAAACAAGCTGATTTGTGAGTTATAAGGTTGGATCAAAAAATGGGAGCCACCAACATTTAAAAAGGGTTAACTTTTGAAGTCAAAAACTTATAGACTTGTATGAGGATCTTTAAAACATGAGCACAGTTTAAGTTGAAAGGGCTTTGAAGTGATGTACATTACACCTAAGCATATCTATAATTATGAGACTCGTATCAATAAATCATACTAGTAAAGATCACCATACCCCATTGACAATTGATTTCAGTCCATGCACAAACAAATGAATTACACAAAATCATGTAATGCTAGAATAAGATGATGAAGGTAGTACTGTAAGCACAACATACTTATGAATTAGAGCTAGTAGCAGTTTTGAGGGGAACAGGAGGGAGAAGGGGTAGTTGGCTACCTGTGCATCTTTGAAGAGAATGATCCAACTCAACAATTTTGGAATAGCCTCAATCAAAGTTTTCTGAATCTCATCTTCATTTACTACAAAATATAATATGAGGGGATGAGGACTTTCGGACAAAATGATGATATAATTTTGAAGAGATAAGAGGCTAAAAAAACACGAACAAATGAGTACCAAAGGTGACCAACTGAACTACTATGTAAGTAATTATGGCTCTGCAGGTCTAATAAATGATGAACCAAGTTATGTTGCTAGAAGGAAATTAAACATAGAGTGTAAAATTCATAAAAATCTCTACCTCCACATGCAAACAAGCTCTCAATGTTTTTCTGTATCACTAGTCTAGCATACTCCTCCAAAAATTTTTTTGTAGGAAGGTCCTTCGTAAGTCCAACCTACAGAAAGCATAAAAATTAACACATCAAATTTAAGCATACCTTAAATGTTAATTCATGATAAAACTGCAAATCTATTAACAATTTAACAATGATACAAAGGGAATATCTTTTTAAATCATGGAACCTGAAAAATTTGGTGTAGCAGGGTACCAACTAATGCTGGTATTGCTTGTTCACTCCATTTTAACCTCTCATCTAGGACAGTTCGTCGTGGGCAATAGAAACTAGAAGCAACCTGAAAGATTTAGATTTACCAAGACGAAAAGGCAATCACAAAGACAAATTCTATCAACAAAAATCTTTAAGAACAATGGCTCATATAATTACCATGGCAATAACCGAACACATATGTCACTTATAAATATGAAATTCAGACAGTTAGAAGTAGATTACCCGAGTTCCAGAGACCAAAATCTGAGGGTGAACAATTATAATATTGTTGTCACGATCCACATCACACTTTCCCTGATCATTAAATTCACCAATGACATTTACTGTATCTCCAGGAGCGATTACACTGTAAAACCTGGCAAAAGTTTTTTAGGGACAATAAGAAGATCACCTCCCAAGGAAACAAATCAACCAATATGACCTAGTCAGAATATAAAAATAGTACCAGTAGAAAATCAAAGCCACACATAAAAAATTGTAGAAAACCAAATTCATAAGCACACCAGTCAAATTAGTGATGAAACTTCATATCAGAAGGAAGAATGCCTTAGTAAAAATCAAAGTAGTTTTGGTTATTGTATTGCTGAAGGTTTTACTAAGAATTGAAGACATGAAACCAAAATGGTTTATCTGGATCCTAATACTAGTACAAAAATGTTAAAGAACTACTAAAGATAACACAAACGATGCAATTCTAGCATGGGTAGAGTGATAATCAGTCTAAATATAGCATAGCATCCCAAAACAAACTATGCCAATAGGTATCTCATGATTTAAAGCAAGATAAGTTAAACTATTTACCATTCTTCCCACAAATACACAACCCGCTCTTCTCCACTTTGCTCATTTAGTAAGCGAAGAACCTGAAATGTTCATTTATAAATGTTGTTGTTATTATATCCAATTATCCAAAAATGAAGTGTTTAGAGAATGAGGCTTACTACAAACCTTATATGGGAATTTAGCACCGAAGGATTCAACAGGCTTATGCTTCTCAGATACCTACATTAGATACATATTGAACCAAACTCAAAATCCAAGAACCCATTGTTTCATCGCGAAAAAATGTTTTTTAAAAGAAAGTGCAATTAAGAACAGCATACCTCCAAAACAAGAAAATGACTATTGGAGGATATCCCATTGACCTTTTCTGCTTGATCTATAGCCACTCTCTTTACAGCAGGATCAGCTTTAACAAGCATTTTATGACCTCTTCTATCTTCAAAATTGGATGAATGCACCTTCAAGTCGCTAGATACTGAGTCTTCAACTGAAATCACATCTTCTACTTGATCCAAAAGTTCAAGCAGTGCCTACAAGTGAAGACAGACAAATGAATATGATTAGTATAAGGTAAAGACGTGAAACTAAAAATGGCATATTGTATTCATCGAATGCAAAGATATGACCAAAATTATAATTTAAAGTGAAACCTTTTTATGTTGTTTTAAGCATAGTTGATCAATTGCTCCACCACATGGAATACCATTAGCTAGCTGCATAAAATTACAGAACATAAATCATAAAAGCTAAATGATAAAAAGATCTATTTTCTCCCTTTTTTCTTAATGTGTTAATAAAAGTTCAAGGATGCAACAATTTTTTACATCTTTCTTCTCCATTTTCTTAGAATGAGAGCAAATGAGAGAAGCTTTCTAGTGCTAACTTAAGACTCTGAAAATATAATTAAATTACCTTATCATGGGAATATGACAAAGATGGAGGAGTTCTGAATGGACTTTGTTGACTAGATTGGGTATTATTGGCACTAGTTGCACTTCCACAGAGAAGAGCATCTTGATCAGGGTTTGCCCTTTTCAGGCTAGTCCTATTTGCCCGAACTAAAGATGTCTCAGTAGGATCTGGTGTGGGTGAAGAAAGCCACTTCTCGACGTTACCTGCTATAACAGAAACCTGTATACTTTGCAAAATTTATTGTCTGTTAACGATAAAGAACAATCTCTAAAACAAAACTGAGGAATTAGATTGAAGCAGCATAAAATCCATAGAGTTGCCTTATTTAGTGAGCATTGTCGGATGCTAGAAGAATTTGCCAATACTCTTGCTTGGAGTCTTTCGTTTACAGGAGATATCTTCCAAGTGACTTCATCAACTCCATCATCTTGGCTTTGATTTATCAACTATCATTACATGTAAAACACACAATTAACAACATTATCAATACAAATTTATCATTAAAATGAGAAATAAAAAACTTTTACCATCCTGGGAGAGAAATTGTAGCGCTTGAAAGGGCGTGACTTGGAAATTTCAGGGGAAATCTGATCACTTGGTATAAGGTTTTCAGGAGGGGTATTCTGGAGGGATGAAGCAGGGGAAGTTTTGGGATCTGTATGGTTTAACTGAATAGTCGGTTTAGGGTTTTCAGGGGTTGAAGAATCGGCGACATTCTTAGAGTTTTGAGTGTGGCGTTCAAAGAAATGTTGGATGCCAAACTTGGTCGGCTGAGTGAGTGAAGAAGATTGTGATTTCTTTGATACTGATGATGAGTTTCCTTTCTTTCTCGGAGGCATTCTGTTCTGACTCAATGCAAAATGAGAGGGAAACTTTCTTTAATTCTTTCTTTCAGAGGCTTTGTAGGCACTGAGGTTCGATTTCCCACCAAATTTTGAGGATGAATAACGTCAAAACTTCAAGAACGCCCCTGTAATTTGCGAGGTGTATGCGTAAAAACAGAGTTTGACAACGTTAACAATTTCCCCCTATAATTTCATAAAACATAAAAATCAAATTTGTAATGTAAAACCATAATCAAAATAATATATGTAACAAAACATAAGGGTCTAAAATACAAAGAAGACAAAATGAGGGATCAAAGGTGTAGAGCAATTCTATTATAGCGTAAAGAACTTAAAACTCGAAGTACATTGTGACATTCGATATTGCTTGGGAATGATAAGTTGTAATATCTCATATTACTTGAAAATGATAAGTTTGGATAAGTTAAATACCCTATGAGCTCCTTAAACTATTGGAGACTTTTTGGGTTACAAAGTCTGATAATAAAACCGTGATAGACTGTGTATCCAAAGCGGATAATATCTAACAGTGGGTCGGGGTGTTACATACATAGTACAAACATAATGAGGATTCAATTTATAGCTTTATATGTGGCCAAGTGTCTTCCTAAAAGAACTGAAAATCATAATTAGCCACATCATGAACTAAATGTTTTTTTTTATGAGATCTCCACTTGTGCAACATGTGTATATGCTATGTATTAATACTTAGCATGTGGTGGTTGCAATAGAAATGGTGGAGATCCACTTATACGTGATACTACTTGGAAATCCACCATTTTCATATAACTATATTTAACTTTGTTAAGAAAAAACCCAGTGGGATAAAAACTTTAGAAAATAAATACAATTATATGATAAACTAAAAAATAGTGTTGGATTGTAACTACCCTGTTAAAAAATTTGTTAGTAAAAACCAGTGAGACAAAATCTTGTTAAGGGGAAAAACGGTACAATGCATATATCTAGGATATACTCCCCCTTATAAATTTCTCTCTAATGGATATTTCCCCTAACAGTGGCAAGAATATATTGCATTCGATCTATCAAAGATTTTTATGTAAAGGTCAGAATATGATACACCGCATTAGTATGCAATCACAAACTCAATAAATGCATGTCCAATTTTTTTAAGAGTAACAAAGTTAATGTAATTACATTTATTGTAGGTATTTATCAATTTCAAGTTTCCATGGGAAACTCTATAACACAAGTCAAGCTTTGATAAACGATCATGTGCTTTCATATTTCTATAAAATTCAACTTAAATAAAATTGCATATTTTCTAGTTAGGTCAGTCATATGATTGATAATAGATTATCACTCACCCCTACATTTCATCAAAGATATTATTTTATTAAAATACTTTGGCCTTTTTCTGTCTCTACTAAGAAAAAATATTTTTAAGCCTTTGTAATGGTTAGGTTTTATCTTTTCTAAGATAAAAAGTATGTTACACCTCTATGGGCAACGAAATGATTTAACTCAAGAGCTAATATCAACTATGAGAGAATGTAGAACTTGAAATTATTTTACAAGAAAAAATCTGTCACTTTATAAGGTGGTCAAACTAGTTTATCCATATATTTTACATTGACCAATGGAATCAAAATTTTTTAATTGGTGCATTATATAAGATAGTACAAAAATTAATAAAACAAATATAAACAGTAATTACAAAAAATAATAAAACAAATATAAATAGTAATTTAAAGGTATAAACAAAAATGATAAACACTTTCGTATATTCAGTGCTTCAATTTTCGTTTTGAAGAAAGTCTGTAATATTAAGATGAGTGGTGTTCATTTTATCTGAATCTTCAAGAAATTTTGTTTCAATTTCCTTCCAATTGTTTTTTTTGTCTGCTTGCTAAATGTCCATTAAATGTTGAAATGTATGACAATTCCTTGTCAAGTGACCTTTCATACCACATTTGAAATATATGTTTTCATCGTACGATCTTTTTCTTCCATTTTTCTGTTGGTCATCCTTATTATTCCAATGGTCAAAAGAATTATGACTACCTCTTAAGTGATTCTAGCTTCCTCATCGTCGTCTACATTCACGTCCAAATCCTCGATTGCAATCATCACCCTTATAAGTGTTGGCATTTACCTCTAAAATTGATAATGAACCAGTTGGCAAAGATTGATGATTCTAAAACAAAAGTTCATTATTCTTTTCAGCAACTAAGAGGCATATAATCAGCTCTAAGTGCTTTTGAAAATTATGCTTTCGATAAATTTATTGCGAAATGATATTTGAGGAGTGAAACGTTAATAAGGTTTTGTTGATTATGTTCTTCTGAATCAATTTCTAGTTACAAAACTTCAATTGTAAAGTAATCATAAATAGTATTGAGTTATAATCTACAATAGTCTTGGGGTTTTGAAATCTAAGGTTAATCTAATCTTGTCGAGCTTATGGAAATAAAACATCGATCTAGTGAAAAAATCTCTCTTCCAGGCTCTTCCACAAAATTAATAGGTCTTCTTCCATAAGATATTCAGCCCTGTAGATTTTCCATCAAATGGTGGAGAAGGAAATTTTTATAGTCTTCACTTTGTCTTACAAGGAAGTATGGTTTTTTTCTTGAATGGTGTCTTCAAGATTCATTGCACATAACTGACTCTTTGCACTTATGGCCGATAATAAATATCTATCTTTTCTCCCATCAAATGCAGTGAATTGGATACCTGCTAGATTTGACATTTTTAGATATTTTAAAGTGACCAATAACTTAGAATAGTAGTAAGTGTCTGTATAATTAAATATATTATGAAAGTTTTTTGGAAACACTAGTGAGGACCAATCCTCCTTAAAAACTAATCTCCTAATACTCGTAGTCTTTTTTACAAAACTTTCATAAACATGTATATAATTATACAACTAACCACTCATTATCCTAAATCAGGCTTAACATTCATTAGATATTTCTTTCCGTATGTCTTTTGTCTTCAAGAATGTTTTTCCTATAAAATAGAGAATCAAATTAATATATGTAACAAAACATAAGGGTGTAAAATGGAAAGAAGAAAAAAAAGACAGATCAAATGTTTGCATTTAAGAAATTCTATTATTTCTTGAAAAAAAATAAAACCCGAGTTACATATTACAAACTACAAGAGGCTATAATTTATGGCCTTACGCCACCCCATTCTTCAAACTGAATTCAACATGGTGTGTGGCCAAGTGTCTTCATAAAAAAAGCAGAAACTACAATTAGTCATATCATGAACCAAATATTCGTTTGTAGATCCTTACTTGTGCAAGGTGTGTATATGCCATGTACTAAGCATGTCTTGATGGCAATAAAAATGGGGGAGATCCATCTATACACTATAATTTTAACAAATTTGGTTATATATTATTTGGGGAATTACTCTGACTTGTTTATAGGCCAAAATATTACGAAGCCCTCCAAGTTTTTGAAACATCGTAAAACCCTCAATCGTTAGTCTTTATTTCCTAATTTTAAGATATTTAAGGGTATAATTGACATTTTAATTTACTAGGAATTAAAAATAAACCAAAAAAATTACTATATACACAAAATAATGACA
>JANKKB010028861.1:0-17403 GCA_026225775.1 Bursera palmeri | reverse complement strand
AAAATTCGTTCATCTTTCTTTCGATTGATCTATGGCAGAAGAGAAGAGAGAGTAATAAGTAGCTATGCAAGAAGCACAGAAATGTGAGTCTGGAGAGTGTTCTCCTAACACACTCATTTATTTTAATAAAGTAAGGACTTGTAGGGCCACTATGCTCTCCCAATGGCAATTTTCCCCTTACATAACAAGCAATGGTAGGGCCACTCCAACTCAGAATACCTTCTGACTATCGCACACGCCCCCATTATGCTGTCCCAATCAGATTTTTCCCCTTATACTGAGCAAGTTATTGTAGGGCCACGGCCACTCCACAAGTAAAATATCTTTTGACATTATCTCATATTTTTATCTTAAAACAATAATTTTTTAAGAAATAAATAACACCTACCTCCCTCAAATAACAGTTTCGTATCCTTAAAGTTGTATAAATTGAGCATTTGTCAACCATTTCACTCTTATACGCACTTGGTAATGCTTTAATTGTGAGTACATGGTTATACATCTGCTTTTGATTATGATAAGGTTGATTGAATGTTTTAATGTTCAGAGATTAGTTGTAGCAAGTGAGGATATTGATATTGTATAAAATAAGATACAATTTTGTATTTGTAACACAAACCAAATTCAAAAAAAAAAAAAAAAATAGTAGACAAACGTTAGTTATAGAAAGTTTTGTAGAATATTTCGACCGTCTTCATACACTGGATCTCTACATATTTGCATCTTGCTGTAAAATGTCTACAATTTTAGAACATATCTGACTAAACCGTAGATAATGGACCGAACTAATATTTGAATAGGTTTATTAGCATGTGTATAATGGATTGCTGTAACTATACACTGAAACAAAGCACAAAACGTCCAACATTATCCTTGGTCCCAAAATAAGGTTGTACGTATGGCATTTTCTCATGGATGATAGAACCAAAATTTGCCCCTCCTCCAGAAAACCTTTGCCTTTTGACCATTCCAAACCACCTCAACAATGGAGAAGTAGGACCTCTGAGCAATGCACCTTATGGTTCTGCAACACCTCCTGCCCGTTCTGGAAGTGGTTATGAGGCACCACCACGAGGTGGAAATTCTGCTTGAAGATGAGCATGAGAGAGTTGAGACATTGCACTGGCACTGGGATTATCCAATATTCTGCCAAACGTAGTAGTACATCATGTATTGAAGGGTGGTCTTCCATTGCTGGTTCACCTCTGTTTGCTATCAAGCCCTTGCATTTGGAAAGCATTTAATTAAGGCAGATTGCTGCCTCTTCTTAGAGAACAATATCTTTTTACATCATGCCTCACTTCCCGGCCTTTCTGTGATTTACTTTTTTCCTTTTTAAAAAAAAAATGATTGAGTAGAAATCTAGAGGCAGCCGGCAATTGTTTCTATCATGGCAGTGGATTTGACCTGAAATATGAATGCGCATAAAATGGAAGAATACCTTTGATAATTGCAAAGACAGTGATCTACATTTTTTGCCAGATCAGATAATAATTTTACATTACATTTATCAATGGTGTAAAGGATTTTGGGGACTTCGATTCCATAATCAACATCATGAGAATAACATCTCGTGTATAATAGGGCTTGTATTTTTCTCCCCAAGTAATGGCCTTCAGTAAAAAGAGTTATGAACAACCGATTTCAACCAACAAATTGTGCAGAATGTAGAAAGTAGCGCTGTTCCTGCAATATAAATAAGGACGAAACGAACTTTGAACAACTTTGAGGCCGCTACTAATTCAACTGGAGAACGCTGTTGGAGGACATTCTGAAGGGTCTCTTGCCTCTACACATTGGCATCTTTCTCTGGAGTCTCTAAAATTTTAGAACATAATAGACTAAAAGCATAGATAATAGGCCAGACAGATATTTGAATAGGTTTATCAGTTTGTGTAAAATTGATTGCGGTAACAATGCACTGACAAAGAGCACAAAACGGTCCGACAGTCTCCTTAAAGGTTCCAAAAGGTTTTTTTATTTCCTGATGGATAATAAAACCAAGGATACATGCCTCTTCTCCAGATAACCTTTTCCGATCTACCTTTCCAAACCAGCTCAAAAATGCAGAAAAGCATGGCTGTAAACGAAACCAACATAGCATATAGTGCATATTGAGGCTTATGCGCGGATGAAAGTTGGTCAAAAACAGCCGAGGGAACCTCCAGGAAAAAGTTGATGATTGTAAATATCAACTCTAAAGAAACCTACATATAAGTAAAAACAAAATTGTCATCTACTGTGATTAAACAACACATAAAGAAACTTATAACTTAGCTCACTAAACTTAAACCTTTTGGCTCCATCCACTCTTCCAGTAATATGCCCTTCTATCAACACGGCCATTATTCTTCGGTTCAACATCTATTGTAATGGAGTCTCCCGTCTCAAGGAACGAATCATTATTCTGCCTTGGCTGAAATAAAAAAACAGTAATTTGCACAAGATGTCAACATAGACATGCTTAGAACCAGGTTGGGATTGTTCATATAAAATAATCACTTAATTCTTAATCTGACACCCAAAACATGTTTGGCAAAACCATTTCATAACTAATTATTTTTTAAACCAACTATTTTATAACCAGATTAATAAATGAATTTCAAGACCAACCGATTGAACCCCCAAGATAAATTTGAAGATTGTAAATATCCACTCTAATGATGGAATATAGTTATGACTTTTTAATTCTCTTTCACACCTTTTGGTCATTTTTCCAGTTATGTGTCGTCCTCTTGTTAACGTTGATATTGTTGTGATCCGGTTCAATATCTTTACTGATGTTGTCCCCAATCTCAGGACTTGAATCATTATTCTGCCTTGGCTTAAAAAAAAAAAAAAATTCAAAAGATGTCAATAAAGGTCTAGTTAGCATCAATTTGATATTATTGTAATTGAAGAAAAAATCACTTCATTCTTAATCTACCAACCAAAAGGTTTATCGTAATACCATTTCAAATTAGATAATTCTATTATAGTCAGACTAAAGAAATCTATGTAGGAGTGAAAAGAAAGTGATAATCAACAGTTATTAGACAATATATATATATAACAATATTGAAAAGCTAGATAATTTTGCTTCATACTAGAATATAGTTCTAACTTTTTATTCTATTTTCACACCTCTTGGCTGCAGCTATTTTCTTTGTCATTTGTCCTTTGATCAACATCGATATTATTATTATTATTATTATTATGATCAGTTCAATATCTTTACTGATGGAGTCTGGAATCTTAAGACTTGGCTGAAATAGAAAAACAACAATTTGCCATAAGATGTCAGTAATGGTCTACTTGGCAACAATTGGGAATATGATTTAAGAAACAATCAGTTAATTCTTAATCTACCAACTATAAAACCATTAATTAGCTTATTCTACTTTCGCACCTCTTGGTTGCAGTTATTTTCTCTGTTATTTGTCCTTTGATCAACATCGATATTACTATTATGATCCGGTTCAATATCGTTGCAGATGGAATCTGTAATCTTAAGACTTGACTGAAATAGAAAAACAACAATTTGCCACAAGAAGTCAATAATGGTCTACTTGGTAGCAGTCCGGGAATATGATTTAAGAAACAATCAATTAATTCTTACTCTAACAACCATAAAAACCATTAATTAACTTATTTTACTTTCACACCTCTTGGCTGCAGCTATTTTCTCTGTCATTTGTCCTTTGATCAACATCGATATTATTATTATTATGATCCGGTTCAATATCTTTGCTGATAGAGTCTGGAATCCTAAGATTTGGCTGAAATAGAAAAACAACAATTTGCCACAAGATGTTAGGAATGGTCTACTTGACAACAGTCGGGAATATGATTTAAGAATCAATCAGTTAATTCTTAATCTACCAACCATAAAACCATTAATTAGCTTATTCTACTTTCACAACTCTTGGCTGCAGCTATTTTCTCTGTCATTTATCCTTTGATCAACATCGATATTATTATTATGATCCAGTTCAATATCTTTGCTGATGGAGTCTGGAATCTTAAGACTTGGCTGAAATAGAAAAACAACAATTTGTCACAAGATGTCAGTAATGGTCTACTTGACAGCGGTCGGGAATATGATTTAAGAAACAATCAGTTAATTCTTAATCTACCAACCATAAAACCATTAATTAGCTTATTCTACTTTCACACCTCTTGGCTACAGCTATTTTCTCTATCATTTGTCCTTTGATCAACATCGATATTATTATTATAATCCGGTTCAATATCTTTGCTGATGGAGTCTGGAATCTTAAGACTTGGCTAAAATAGAAAAACAATAATTTGCCACAAGATGTTAGTAATGGTCCACTTGGCAGCTGTCCGGGAATATGATTTAAGAAACAATCAGTTAATTCTTAATCTACCAACCATAAAACCATTAATTTGAAAGCTAATTAATTTTTAAGCTAGTTATTTTCTAGTTAGATTTTCAAAAGAATGTAAAAAGAAAAACAACTGATGATTCTAAGAACTTTTAATTTCTTAGGCTGAAATTGAATCCCATTCAATTAAATAACATAAAAAACAAGGTGTTTCTAGATCACTTTCTTACCTTTTCAGCCGGGTGTTTTGCACTTTGACGTTCATAATCGGAAATGCCATAAACCTTTTCTGGTCTATCTTCCGGAGCATGAAGCCGAAAGTTGTATGTTCTTGTTAAGCGAAAAATCTTAAGTTTCTTCTGCAGAATTCAAAGTTGGGGAAAAAAAAAATTAACACAAACGCACACAATAAAGATTAGCTCGTTATCTAGATTAACGCTGCATCATTTTTCAGCTCTATATAGCAAATATTCATTATTAGTCTAATCCAATCTTCTATTTACAAACTTGAAGATGAAAACTGAACGAACATCAGTATGTATTGATATTATTTCAAACTTCTAAGTCAGGAGTAAATAAGAAAGAAGGAAACATTTGCCTCATATGAATCCTCGTTCGCGGACTGAAACTCATGCAAGACCCACTTAGTCTTGGTTCGCGCACCAGTAATACCTTCATAGAAATTCAAAATCCTTTTGCTACCAATCACCTCCCCTCCGCTTCTTTCCCTGATTTGAATATCTCGACCCAGTGATCTCCAGCACCCAGCATTGGTTCGTCTGCTGATTCTTTTATTGTTGGTATCCGTATAAGTAACGGAACCGAAGAAGTGCCATACTTGTTTATTATGATCTGGCTGTAACGAAAGTTCTACGAACATGACATGCAAATTAGAACACTTAATAATATTAATTTAAATTCATATACTTTGGATGTACTTACCGGGCAATTCCCAAGGATCGTATTTGTAGAAATCGACTTCTTTGATTTCAGGGACAGAGATATCAAGGCCACCCATCTTTATTTGAAGAATGTGAATGATTTCTTCATCGGTTGGCGCGAATCTGTATCCAACAGAATTGTTCATTTTTGTTTCAATTGACTAAGAAATGAGAGAACAGAAGAGAGAGCAATAAGCAGCTCTGTTTGATGTTTGATGAGAGAATCTTGCTGTGGAGGAATGTGGGTGAAGGATGAAGAGTGATTTTCCTTTATGCGTAGACCACGCATTGACTTGAGTTCTCTCATCTACTTTCCTAGGAAGCTACATTTGTAGACGTGGAATACGGATGTAAAAGACGAAGTAGACCCACCAATCACCATCAAACACCACGTCTCCTGCTCAGCATCCAAGAAGCTCCTCCTAACCATTACGAGCCACTATTCCATGTATACGAAGTCCTGTCAATATTCATGGGTCGATCAGCACATTATATTATCCGGAAATGAGTAGCAGAAATCAGAGTAAATAACCAAGTTAAGGGGTTGTTTTGATTTTTAGCGGGTTCGATATTTTCTTGATTGTCACACTAATTTCAACTCTTACTCAGTTGATAAGTTGAAAACGCTGAAATACACTTCTTTTACTCGATAATTTTTAGCGGGTATCATGTATTGAAGGGTGGTCTTCCATTGCAAAGATCATAATGTACACTTATTTATCAGATCACCTGATTAATTTTACATTGTAAAGGAATTATGAGCATTGAGGGTGACTTGGGATTCCATGGTCCCCTATATAATCCAACTTGTTATCAACAGTTGGCATGAGTTGATAGATATTAAGCAGAAAGTCCCTTGAGTTTATAATCGAACTTGTTAATAACTGTTGGTATGAGTTAATTTTACATTGTACACAACCATATGGTTCAGCATCTTCGGAGAGAACAGAAATAATAGAGGTTGAAATTGAGGCAGCTTGATTGCAGGAAACAATTTCTATATGTGATTGCTGCTGTTCTTTGGGTAATCTTAATGTGTCCTCACCTTAAGCTTACATGTTATGACGTAAAAATGATATTTTTTTATTCAAAGATTAGTAAATTATTTTAAAAATTATATTAAATTAATAATTTTATTATATTCAATAATATTTTTAATAAAAAAGCATAATTTTTGATAATTTTATAATAAATTTATGCAATCTTTATCTAAATAAATACTGGCAACAGCAAATATTCTTTTAAACTCTGATTCACTAAGAATCACATATATACATATGAAATAATTTGAGTTGATACTAATCATAGTTAACCATCCTCTTTTTCGTCGAAGCCTCGTCGACTTTTACAGTTTACTCGCAAGCTAGTTGGTCTTGGGAAGTGATGCGAAACCGGTGAGAAACTACGAGGAAAGGAAAGTCTGAACCATCCAATTGGATGTCACATACGCGGTTTTCTGTGGGTTTCTTTCTCTAAAGCATGATATCAGTTTTCTTTTTCTTTTTTCCTCTTATGTTTGAATCGTATTAAAATTATGAGCCTTTTTGATAGAACGTAACTACATTTCTGGCCATTTGAAATTAGGTGCTAATTATACATAGAAAAGACAATTTGAGCTCAAATGGGCTTTGATCTCATGTCCAATAATATTTTTATTCCTGCTATTTTTGTTTATTTTTGTACCCCAAAAAAAAAAAAAAAGTTGTTTCAATAAGCCAATTTCTTGCGGAATCTTCCCTGCTAAGGAAATGTTTTAATTTTACAGCAACCAAACTCGGATCTTTCTCTAGAGTCTCTTAAAAATAACAGACAAAAAGAGAGGCCAAACAAATATTTAAATAGGTTTACCAAATCATTGTTTAATACATTGACACAGAGCACAAGAGGTACATAATTTAGGTAACATAATTTAGATTCATGACATTTTATAGTTTGAACTCGTAATACGGAACTTATGCAGAAATAGTCTAGCTCCTGCATCATGCATTGCCATGGCTGAAATAGGAAAACATTACGATATGTCAACAGAGGTCTACTTAAATAACAATCTCCATAAGTTGATAGATATTAGGAAACCAAGACGGTTAATTTCTTAGTTCTTACCTGTGAAACAAGGTGATGTGTAGCTCCACATTCAGTGATGAATTGGTTCATCTTTCCCCAGCAACGGGCATTCTTTCTAGGCGACAGAGAAGATATTCCCTCTACATATATTAGACAAAAATCAAATCAATATTCTTGAAACAAGTGAAGTAGAATAAAAATCAATCAAGAGCAGCTGATACTAAATAAAGAAACAAGGAAACATAAAATTAAATTGTGCCTGATAAGAACGAGCTTTGGCGGAACAAAACTCTTGCATGACCCAGTTGGTCCTGACTGCTTTACCACCACGACCTTCGAAGAAGACCAAAATCCTTTTGCAACCAATCACCCCCCTCCCTGTCTGTCCTTGATATCAAGACTCTTCCCAGTCGCCTTCCAGTATCCAGCACTTGTTGTTCTCTTCATTCTCTCACTATTTTGATCCACATAAGAAGGGGAACAGAAAAAGTACCACGCTTGATTATCAGGCACCGACGAAAGCTCTGCATCGCATATACACATTACACGTAAAATTTCATATATGGGGTAAAATTTAATATATGTATGTACTTACCAGGCAATTCCCAAGGATTGTAATTGTGGAAATCAACTTCATCAAATCCATGGACTGCTATATCAATGCCTTCCATCTTATTTTCAAGAAAAGAAATGATTTCTTCATTGGTTGGAGAAAATTCGTTCATCTTTCTTTCGATTGATCTATGGCAGAAGAGAAGAGAGAGTAATAAGTAGCTATGCAAGAAGCACAGGAATGGGAGTCTGGAGAGTGTTCTCCTAACACACTTATATATTAAAGCATGGCTCTCCCAATGTCAGTTTTCCCCTTACATAACAAGTAATGGTAGGGCCACTCCACCTCAGATTATCTTTTGACCATCGCACATGCCCCCGTTATGCTCTCCCAATCAGATTTTTCCCCTTGCTAAGCAAGCTATTGTAGGGTCACGCCACAAGTAAAATATCTTTTGACATTATCTCATATTTTTATGGGGTAAATACATAGACACCCCCAAGGTTTAGTCTAAGTAACAAACTCACCCCTGTTATTCATAAAGTAACATAAAGACCCCCATTTTGATATTTTAAGTAACATTAAGACCCCTATTTTTATAGATCAAGACCCATGTTTTCCAATTCTGGGGGTCTTTATGTTACTTTATAAACAACAGGGGTGAGTTGTACTTAGACCAAACCTTGGGGGTGTCTATGTATTTACCCCATATTTTTATCTTAAAACAGTAATTCTTTTTATTAAATAAATAACCCCGACGTCCGTCAAATAACAGTTTCGTATCCTCAAAATTGTATAAATTGACCATTTCTCAACCATTTCACTCTTATGTAGACGTTGATAAAATTAAATTTTATATAAATAATACTACTCATATTAAATTTGCATAGTCATCTTAAATGGAAACTATATTATTTAAAACGAATAATCTAAAATAAGATTTTGAAATGTATAGAATTACTCATTTTATATAGTCTAGTTACACAAACCTTAGGCTCGACTACCCTTTTCGTGTATGCAGGCCTTTCATTCCCACATTTCATTGTTCGAGAGTCAAGGGCTCAAATGGAATCGATTTTGAGTCTATTACTCTAATAATCGATTCAATCTTTTAGAACACACATTAGATATTGGCAATTTTGTAGAATATTTAGACCGTCTTCACACATGGGCATCCTGGCCTAAAACGTCTACAATTTTAGAACATATTTGACGGAGTAAATACATAACACCCCCAAAGTTTAGTCTAAGTAAATATTCACCCATGTTATTCATTAACTAACATAAAGACCCCTATTTTGATATTTTAAGTAACATTAAGACCCCCATTTTCATGTGTCAAGACCCCATATTTTCCAATTCTGAAGGTGTCTATGTTACTTAATGAATAACAAGGGTGAGTTTGTACTTAGACTAAACTTTGGGGGTGTTTATGTATTTACCCCCATATTTGACAAAAAAACATAGATAATGGGCCGAATTAATATTTGAATAGGTTTATTAGTATGTGTATAATTGATTGCTATAATATTACACTGACACAAGCCACAAAATGGTCCAACATTATCCTTGAATGTTCCAAAATAAGGTTGCATGGCATTTTTCGCCTCTCCACCAAAAAACTTTTGCCTTTCGTCCATTCCAAACCATCTCAACAATGGAGAAAACCATGGCACTTACGAAATCAACATAGCATAGTGAGGCATATGTGTAGATGAAAGTGGGTAAAAAACGACGGAACCTCTAGAACAAAATTGATCATGATTGTAAATACCCCCTCTAACCAAACTTACATATACAAAAAAAGTTGGCAAGACGAACGGAGGTAAAAATCAATTTCTTCATCTAATTTACAATAATTATTATTGGAAATGGCTACGGTACACCACACGTATTGATACATCATTTTCATATAAAAATTTGTAAATATTGTTTGTTCAAAAATTTAGATGATCCAAAATTTTTATAAATTAAAAAAAAAAAGATGAAAATATGGAAAATAGTTTCTACTCTTATATGATTTTCTACAAACACTAGAAACTACTTTAGGTAAGTGCACCAACGAAGGATATCGATGTGGTTACTCGATGTTTTCAGTTCTTGAATAAAGATTAGGGGTGTACTCGGGTCGGGTTTAGTCGGGTATCATTACACCTGAACCGACCCAATCATAGTCGGGTGTTTAAAAAAAGCCACCCGCAAGCACACCGATCTACTTTGATACCCGCCTTGGGTCGGGTTTATCGGCTCGGGTCGGGTGGGATTCGGGTGAAATCGGGTGATAATTTTGTTACATTTAAAATACAATTAATTCAAAACAGATTAATTTAGGGAAGTGTCCTTGAAATTTTCTATGGTATTCAACTAAAAAATGGAAGATTATGTCTTCCATTATTGCCGGCAATTAAAGATATATATTAGTTTTAGTTTAGAAACGTTTGGGCTGCAAATTAATGAATCAAAAACAACGACGTAATATTCAACAAAATCACAATAATCACTCTATCATCTCATTGATTAGAAATATAAACAAAAAATTATGTGAGAATCTCTATAAAAACCTAAGGGGACTGGTTCCACATTTTAACATTACACATCCAAAAACAAAAACAATAGGTCTTCAATCTTTAAACTGTCACTTGAAACCGGAGCATACGCTTGGAGCAAAGAAAAATGAAAAAAATCCTCCATCAATTGAGGTTATATCTCAAAGAAAAATTAACTTTGCAGTAGACAAAGTGCACCAAAAATACTTTTACAAACCCCATCATTCAAAACACTAATTTCAACAATCATAGCATGTGTTATAAACTAAAAGAAATGCCTTCTATCTGCATGCTTGAGCTTACCCTCTTCACAAAAATTTGTCAAAGAGCAAATGAACAAATCTCAACAGACAAAAAACCAAATTTGCGACTGCAAGGTTAATTTTTCCAGTACAAAAATTCAAAACTGGATGAGGAGAAGAAGAGATAAGTGGCTGGCTGAGGAGCAAGGAGATATGCAACTGCCGAGTGCCGACTGGGTGAGATCCGGCCACTGGCATGTGCGAGTTGTCGGCGTAAGGAGGCTTGGTGTCGTTTGTCGTGGTTGCTGGTGTGGAGCTGGAGGCTCTTGCTACTGCACGTCGGCATTGCTACCTGCTCTGCTGCTCATGTTGACTATGTAGGTTGCTGCAGAGTCATAGATTGCAGTTGATTCCTTCCTATTGGCATGTGGTGTGGAGATGGGAGGGTGGTAGAGGCTGGTCACTGGAGTGGCGGCTGCTGGAGGGAGAGTTTGGAGAGTGGAGACGTTTGGGTTTAGGTTTAGGAAATTAGGAAATATGTTTTGTTTTATTTTTTTATTTTTGATTTTTTTATATTTATATTTTACGTCGGGTCGGATATTTGTATCGGATTTTTGGATCCACCCGCCAACCGACCCGCATAGTCGGGTACAAAATTTACCCACCCGCTAGACTCGAAATCCTATATACAACCCGAAATTACCCGAACGGTTCGGTTCGGGTATGTCGATTCGGGTCGGTTATTCGAAGAATATGTACACCCCTAATAAAGATAATCAAACTGAGAATAAATTAAATTGAGTAGAGTAAGTGAGTTTGTTTGTGCTTACATACCATTTGAAATTTACATGTGATAAGGTTATTTGGACCTCATTTTAGAGAGATAGTGACTTGCAATTATCACTTATCTTCGGTCGGCCACTAACTACTACTTGTTAGCAAAGAAGAAGAGTGAGCGCAAAATGCTTTACAATTTTGTAATAGCATTGGGCCAATTATATCATATGTGTGACGAGGGTTGTTTTCTCTAAGCTTGGGACCTTTTTTTTAAATAAAAAAATTAAGTTTAAATATGTATTTTAAGACTTGAAATATTTTAGAAAATGTAAATTATTTATATGTATATATATATAATAAATTTTTTTAATGGAAATCTATCATTTTTTAAATTAATGGTATATCATTTAAAAAAATGAATAAATTTTAAAAACAAACGAATAAGTGAAAAAAAAAAGTATATTAAAATTAAAAAAACCCATTTAAACGGAGAAAGCCAATGGACCGGCCGCGAGTTTCGAAGCATCATTTATAAACCGCAGTTTTGATTTCCCCCCGAAACGAATTCAAATATTTCAGATTCCCGGCATTTCGCTCTCCAGGCTCCAACGGAGGCCGTTCAGAATTCCGATTCTCTCTCTTCTCGCCTCGACCATCCCGACGGTAACTTCTAATCTATTTCAATCAGTCACACTTTTCAAGCTAATAATCGTTTTAATCTAATCTCCAATGCAATTGAACTTCAGTTCTGTCCATCGAGGGCATGGATTCGGTGGTGGCAACGGTCAGTGGCTACCACGGCTCGGAGCGGTTCAACCTCATCAAGCTTATCTCTAATTCCGGCGCTAGTTATGTTGGCACAATGTCCAGATCAACAACGCACTTGGTAATGCTTTAATATTGAGTAATTGTGTATATATGCGTGTTTGATGTTTGGTTTGGTGTTTGATTCTGATTAGGGTTGGTTGGGTGATTAGGTTTGTTGGAAATTTGAAGGAAAAAAATACAATCTTGCGAAGAAATGGAGAATAATAATTGTAAATCATGGTTGGATTGAAGATTGTATAAAGCAAAGGAAACGTGTTCCTGAGCGTCCTTATATGTTGCAAAGGTAACGTTAATGGCTTCACCTCGATCGAATTGTGCGAATTTTGAAGATTTTATTTTTATCGGGTATAAACTGTTCTGAAAGATTATAATTATAGTGTTTATTTTTGGATTTTTATGCGCTGTTGATTGCTCAATGCTGATGCTTATAGTATATATCGCTTAGAATTCAATTAACCAACAATGATCTGAGTCTGAGATTTGTAGGTATTGATTCTTTGCAGTGGACAAGAAATAGGACCTTTATTGTTGGAACTCCCACTTATCACTAAGAAGCATTCGGTACTTTCTGACCAATCCAACCTGAGTGGCGATTCTACAAGAGAAGACAACGATATGGACCGTGAAGGTTCTGGCCCTGCTGCTTGGACTGATTCTATTTTGTTGAATGAGGTAACTAATTATTCTGGTACAAGATGCTCTGTGTGTCTGTATTTGAACCGTCAGTAACATGATGCTTTTTTAAGATATATTGAACAAGAACTTTCAAGTGATGATGCTGTTTTATAGACGATTAAGTGGAAATTAGGTGACGATAATGTCATTCAACAATCAAGTTTATCTTTTAATATGCATCACCTGCATGCAAATATGACCAATGGAGGTGATGTGACGAGATATTAGGCGTGCCATATTGTTGATCGCTTTAGTTGATGTCTCTGCAGAAGTAGAGTAGTTTTCCTTTTTCTGAATTTTTTTCTGTTAGATCTCAAGTGATGGTTGATACTTACCATTTGTCTGATTGAAGGGCTAGTTACAATTTTTATTTTTATTTTTTTTAAACAAGAAGACTTAGTTAACTCCAATGAATTTATGGAATAACTCACTTTTGAAGCTTCAGTTAGTTTGTAATTGCTGTTTGCAATTTGATAATATGACATACAAAAGTGATCTTTATTATCTTCTTCTTCTTTTTATTTTATTTTTTATTTTTTTTGTAATTGCAAGAACTGGATATCCAAGTTTGGAAAGAGCAAGAATACTTCTCATAAATCGAAGTCAAAACCACTGGAAAGAACTTCAAAGCAGAAGCAATCTAGTGTCAGATATTGTTTTCAGGAGCCTCCTTTATCTGGATTTGTTAGTTTGGAGGTAATTTCACCTCAGGTTATTTGTTTATAGTGGATAGTCGATTATTTGTTTCTATAGTTGTGGACTTCTATGGCACTCTTGTAATTTCCTTTTCCTTGTTAATACTTTTCTTTTTAATCATATAGGAAGAAAAAATGGATTCTAGATCATGCTTTAGTTCATCAGCTCTAAACTAAAACTTGGCCTCTTTTTTTTTTTAATACCCTCAAGGTATCAATTTGTTGACCATAAACATTTGCCCATTTATTCTGGAAGGCTGATGTTTGATTTCCTTGGTTATGATGCTTTTTCTTTTCTCTGGAGAAGGATGAAGAGTTGAGTTCTGATTCTTCAATCCATTCTGTGAGCGGAAAAAGGAAAACTTCAATGCATGAAGAGTCAAGCGCTGATTCCTTTATTCGTCCAGAGAGAGAAAAAAGAAAGATTTCCGAGGGCACCAGCAGCACTTTAGCTAAACCTTCTTGTAAAGGCCGGAGGCTAGTGAAGAAGGGCACTGGTAGAAACGTTTTGGAGTCTATGCTTTCGGATTCTGACCGAGCAGGGCTTCCAATATTCAGAAGTGGAGGAACACCTGATAATGGGTTCCAAAACGGTGGTATTGAAGGTATTGAAGAAACAGAAGATAGAAATGATCCAGCTCTGGAAAGAGTTTCTCTAGATGGATGCTCTGATTCTGACAACTTAAATGGGGAGGTAAAAGATCCTGGTCAGATCGAACATGTTAACAGATTACCTACTTCAATAGAATTATCATGTGTTATATGTTGGACAGAATTTAGTTCAACAAGAGGGGTTCTGCCTTGTGGACATCGATTTTGTTATTCTTGCATCCAAAACTGGGCTGATCATATGGTATACATTCTCGTCTCGTCCAAATTATTAGTATTTTTCATTGGGCTTTTCTAAATTTCATATTGTGTGCTTATTCCGTACATTACACATTTCTTGTCTGGATGTTCGCAACCTAACAAATTGCTTTACACTATGTAGAGTAGTGTATGCGTTAAGGTTGTTAAAAGTTTTGCATTTTCTTGAAATGCAGACATGCACTTTTGAAAGATATTGATATATTTCTTCACTTCTTATCTCCCAAAATGTATCAATGTGTTGTTAAATAATCTGAATTATGTGCATTTCGAAAGTCACATATTGCATTGGCGATTAGCCTTTATTGTATCCCCTCGGTTTAAGTTGCTGATGACCATTTTTTTCTTTTTGTTAAATTCCTGTCTTGAAATTCTTATTCTGGTGATGATGTATGTAGGCTTCAATGAGGAAGATTTCAACTTGTCCTTTGTGCAAAGCCAGTTTTGTGAGCATCACAAGGGTGGAGGATGCAGCCACATCTGATCAGAAGATCTACTCCCAAACAATTCCGTGTGCCACATCATCAATGGATATCTTCATTCTTACAGATCAAGATAGACCTAGTATTAGTGCTCAGGTATTATTTATGTTGACACCTGCAACTTTCTCAGCTCCTTCAAGTGTCAGTCATTATTGGTTCCAACTTTTTCTGTTGGAGAGAAAATTTAAACATACATCCTTAACTGTTTTTCTGACCTCATGCTTTTGACAAAGTTCAGCTGATTTGTCATTTTTCTGGTTCTGAATTACGATGGTGGGACATTAAAAGGAGTACTTTCACTCTTTTCTACTCAAGTAACATGGTGAAAATTGAATGAAAAATCATTGTAGGTGTTTTATTGGAAACATTGATAGAAATAGGAGCACAACATTGTTAGAGCTCAAATACTAGAGATATGTTTTATATGCTTCTAAGGGTGATGATTATATTCATATTATAAAAGTTTATTTAATCGAGAAATCTTGTATTATCCTAATACCTTGTTTTATTGATTAAAACATAGTATATAACAAGATAGATTGTGTTTTGATCTATATAATCAGGCTGTTGATTAAATTTGACTATGAACATGTTATGCTTTAAAAATTTTCTCTGGTTTCCTTCGTATAAACTCAAAGCTTTTGAATAAGATGTTAATGTTTCCACTTTTTCTATTTTAAGATGCTCAATCAGTGAGTATCCTGGAGCTAAATGATTCTCTTTGTTTTATGAGGGGAGCAGCCGTCGTTACTTCCAGCATGTAGTGAATGCCGTTCGTGGGAACCACAGGACCTTCTCGTCAGATGCCATCTCTGCCAGGTTCGATGCATTCATTCCTACTGTCTGGACCCTCCTTTGTTTCCTTGGACATGCATTCATTGCAAGGATCTCCAGATGCTTTATCGCCACAACTACTACTAGTACGTACTCCTATGTTCATGTGTCATCCTCCAGATGCAAGAATTTCTCAGATGCTGCATGCATAACAGAGAAATTTTAGCTATTTTGTTCTGTTACTCGCTTGCCTGGCTTATAATTGGTTTCACTCAAATAACCCTTGCTATTACCAATTCTGAAGCTTTTACTTTGATTACGGGGTATTCTCCAGATTGTTTGTTATTGTACACAATATTTTGTGTATTAACCATTTATAGATTTATACAACCCTTGTCCTCTTATGATCAATTCAGGCTGCTGGTTTATAAGTTTATAACCCGTATAACTCAAGTTTGAATTTCTATTTTTTCCTCGTAGAAGTTGTTTGAAATTTGATGTAGAATCTACTATTTTTGGCATCATTTTAACAATATCTGATTTATTCACCGTGGTTGAGAAGGAGTCCTAAACACATTTTATTGTGATTGATGAATTTTAAAATGAATATGTATGATAAAATTTTATTAGATTAACATTTCTAAAATTATGCATACATGTTATCTTAGATTTTCTCGTTTTTGAGATTCTTTTTTTCCTGTTAAATGTTTTGAAGAAGAACTCTAAAAACTCATAAATTAGGTGAATATTTGGCTTTGGATCAACTGCTAACGCAATCTAAACATTTGTTGAGTAGGGTTGGATCATAGATAGTAAATTGATAGTATAGTAAGCCAATATAATGTCACATCTGTAATATTTCTAGAAAGAGTAATATTTTAATGTGAATAGTGATAATCCACAACAGTTTTATAATGTTCAAGATGTTATGAATTAATCTCAACTATCATTAGAATGATATGATACACAATTCTATATCATTATCATGTTGATAGCATGCTCAAGCCGATGCCAAAGACTTGTTTGTATCTAAATATAACTGTCACTGTAAAAGTTCAAACTGAGATAATAAAACAAATCAAGATTCAAGACTACCCCAATTAGATTTCCCTTAAATAAAAAAGTGAGTCAACATTAAAAATTAAATATTAAAAAAAAAAAAAACTCTTCCAGATAGACGAATAGATGTCATCATGAAACCTAATCTATAAAACCCATTTAACTTATACCTTCAACTGACCTTAACTAAAACGAGTAAATGAAATAAAATTCTGCATGGCGTGCATCCACATTTATCTTCTTTAAATCTTAGCTAGATTTAGTTGGATAAACCACAAAGATTCCGGCCATCGACAAAATTTCTGCTTTACTAATTCCTAATCGAAACCTTTGTTTTAGATTTTTCTAAAAGCACTTTTGTCGTATTCAAGCTTTTTGTTTATTGTATCCCACGTAGCCTATAGTGGGCTTACTTTATGAGGATACACAGACTGTAACGTCCACCATCAAAGCTTCATTTTCATGCCCAGACAAGGGGTAAATACATAGACGTCCCCAAGGTTTGGTCTAAATAACAAACTCACCCCTGTTATTCATAAAGTAACATAAAGACCCCCATTTTGATATTTTAA
>JANKKB010028860.1:0-17397 GCA_026225775.1 Bursera palmeri | reverse complement strand
ATGTAAGTAATATTATATGTTTTATAAGGAAAAAATAGAAAAACGTTGCAGGGGTGGGGGGAAAGGGATCCGTGAGTGACAGACAGAAGGCTGCGAAAATTTGAAAAAAAAACGTTGCAATTGGGGTGGGGGGAGAGGGATTCGGACCCGTGAGAGATGAAGTTGCCTCTTCCGCCGGATTGCCACTGGGCCACAAGTAATGTTTGGTAAATTTTGCAAACAATTTACATTAAGAACACAAAACCCGACTAACCCGACTACCGACCCGAACCCGACATCGATCCGACCCGTCGGATTTTTTTAAAATGTAACCCGACATCAGGTCTAAGAAATCCAACCCGTCGGGTTCGGGTCGGTAGTCGGGTTGGGCCCAACCCGACCCGACCCGTCGGGTGCCCACCCCTACCTATGAGATTTCAAAAATCTTGTATATATGTTAAGTATTATACGTTAATATCATTAGTACTAATAAATCATCTAAAGTTATATAAAAAGAATCCAATCCTAACTTTATCCTGTAAGAAAAAATCATATAATCAACCATAATCATAGGAAAAATAGATTGCCTTGTCGCTTTCATATTTTTCATGTAGCAAACAAGTTAATTCTACACTATATTACTTATTTCAATTACATATTCTTTAAATTTTTATACAGAAATCATTTAATATGGCATAATGCAGTAATTTCCATTACTTCTTTCGAAACATGGAAGTCAAAGAATAAGCAAAGGGTTTTTGGTTTGATAAGTGAAAAATTCAATATCAATAAAGGGATTCATATATATTATAAAGCTCCATGTATACTCATAATTTTGATTGGAAATACAATGTGTTATCAAATCCTCTTCTTTCTTGTTTGTTATTTATTTTTTAGTGTTTTTATTTTGTTATTTCAATTAAAAAAAAAAGGTATCCTTTTCTTAATCAATGACCATATCTAAGTAGTTGTGGTAACCAGGATTTTTGGAAACAGTGATTTAGGGATGTAAGTAAAAGATTTCAAAGATAGAAAACGTAAAAGTATATATTTTTTACGTATATGGGGTGTCACGGACGTGGTGACGTCGTATGTGTGAGTATTTGGAAGAAGACGAGAGTTTTCGGGAAATGGGACTAAAACATAATTTTTGCGAATTCGTAAATTTTTCATCTTTGGTGCCCGATTTGTAGATTTTAAGGGCCTCGTGAGTGAATTATAGATGAGGATGGGTTTATATTGAGATTTTGGGGTTTCGGGATGATTTCATGAGATTCGTAAAGGTTTGTAAAATTATAAGAAGACCCCTAAACCTAAGTCTATATAAACTGTTCAGGAGGCTAATATTTTGAGAGAACTACGAAACACCCCTATTCACCGGAGAAGGCGTGCTAACTGCCGTCTCCGGTGACGTTTCATACTCCCAGCGAGTTAGCCGACGAGATGGGTGGCATTGGAAAGCTCTCGGGACGCTGATCACCTTGGTGTCCTCCGTTTGCCGGTCCGACGCCTGCATTAGTCAAAATAACATTGGGAAGGTCCGGTAACGTCAACAACGATCTCCCTTATCCTGCGACGTCAGGCTACACCACCAGTCAAGATCTCTTCCTCTCGATCTGAGGATCCTGGAACTGGTCCCCGATCATCGGTCCGATGTCGGAATCACAAAAAATAGATGAAAAATCCTTCAACTGCCCTTGCTCCGATCTGCCGTCTTCGATCATCGTCTTGCCTAATCGCTAGTACCGTTGCACTCAGCTTATCGAGATGATTCCAGTGGTAGTGCTCGATCGCCATTCTCGATCTCCTAACATTTTTCTGGTTAGTGGACGCCTTCCACGGCTGCGACCGACTAATTCGGTAGCCCCCTTGCTTTTGGTCCTTGGCAGTTTCACCCCCATGACGGACCCCCTCTAGCTTTGATACTTGGAAGATTCACCCTAGCATGACCAAAACGATCACCCAAAAGTAAACCTTACTTATCCCCTAAATATGTCGAATAATATAATGTAAGTAAGGATCGAATCCTCAGGGACTGGGTTATGACTATTAGATTAAAACCTAAGTTATTACTTCTAAAACCTAGTTTCTAAGATGCAAAGGGGATTTATAACTAAATAAAACTAACTAAATTATGAAAGCAAGTAAATCTGATAAAGTAAGCAGAGAGACAAACGTGATTGAAAGAATACTTTAATTCGCTAGACTCATCAACTCAATTGATCCTATTATTCAAATTGATTTATGTTATTTATAAAACATCAGCCTAATGTATTCCATATCTGTTGAAATACACCGACCTATCCTTCCTAGTTAATTAAAAGAACCCTTATTAATTAACCCCTATTTATTGAACAACTTAGAAAAAAGCTTATTAGATTTAATCCAATAAACGCAAAGATCCTAGAAGGTATAACTAAATCAGGCAAGATTCTCCAAATGTTAACCTTTAACCTGAGACTGTGAAATACTTTGTAGCCAAAGACTATAAATTGTTACCAATGCCTAGAATTCCCAACATTTACCTATTAGGTTTCTAGACTAACAATGAACTATCTAATCTGATCTCTTAGTTGCGCACCTAATCAATCAAACAAGCAGTTCTAAAAGTAATTCAGTAATTCACATTCATCCCTTAAATCTACCACAAAATCAATAAGAATGCAAAATCAATTTTATTGAATCATTGTCTAACTACATAAAGTTTCTCTCAATCACATGAAAAGTTAGTTACACATAGCAGAATAAAATAAACCAGTTAGAAAGATAAAACCCATGAAAAGCTCCATCAAATTCTGGGCAAAAAATCTCCAAGGTTGCTTTAAATCTCCTTGATGATTCTTCTCTGGCTCTTGTTGCTCTCTCTAACGGCTCCCTCTTCTAATTTTCTAAAGTTCCCTTTTATATGAAACCCTAGACTCACTTAAAAGAAAGGATAAATTTGTCCTTTGCCCTGAAAATAATCAAGTCGCCAATGTGAAATTGGGGCAGCACCGCGGCGCTCAACTCTCTGGATTAAAACGTGAAATCTCACCGCAGGGACGCCGCGACACCCAATGTCCACCGTCGCGGCGGTGAGCTCTCTGGAAGTCGCACAAGCGCTGCAGCGCTCCACAAATCCACCTCGGTGGTCAATAATCATTCCAGCGCCGCAGCGCTCAACTACTGACTTGAAATCTGACTGCTTTTTTTCTGTTTTTCTCTGTTTTTGACTCAAATTACGCAATCTCTGGGAAATCTCTACATTTCTGTAATATCAACATAAATCCCATCAGAAAGCCTCAAGAACATATAAACTGTCAAGAAAAGAGGTATTAAAATTAAAATACATCATAAAATGAACCTATCACACCCATGTCATGTATGATGACATAGGGACCTCTAATTGTTTACAGGTTAGCAATCTCACCCTCATTTGGATAATTTAGTATAATTTATGGATCTACGGTAATACTCCCGAGAGGTAAAATATCATTTTAACCCCAGTTACCCTATTGCATGGTTTTGATCCATGACTCTCAGAACTCATCCGGGACCTCTGGGACGCATGGATTTGCGATACGGATGATAAAAAAATAGAGAAAAAGATGTCCGAGAGCTACGATACGGATATCGAGGTAGGGGTTTCTACGATACTTTTCTGTAATATTTTGACATGCATGTAGACTCATAAAACTGTTGTGGCTTAGGGAATAGAGATGTGTGATTGACGAATAGGACGTTAGATTGATTAATGGTTCGGGGACATTACGGATGTTTATACGGGTTTATAGATATACGTAACTAGTCGAGCATTGGGTAAGTACAAATGATTATACCATCGGATAGTGAATACGAAAAAGGATATGGGTTATGAGTACCACGTGGGATAGTACGTGAGGACAAGATTAGAGCATGAGTATTGCGTGAGAGATGACACAGTATGGAATGGACGTTAGGCAACACACGCGTAACCGTGAATTATGGTATGAGTGAAATACGATGTATGGATATACGTATGGGATAAGGGGTATGGGACACATGAGTATATGTACGTGAAGAGATGGATGAGATATGAGTGAGCCGTACGTAAGTGAGACCGTACAGGTTAATAGTGATGAGTGAACGGTCACGGGACCGAATGATATGAGTATATGACTTGTGAACATATAGTAGTGTGATAGTTGAATGGAAAAGAAATAGAGTTACGAGTGTACGATAATGGTCGTACACGCGAGGTTTGTCGAGTATACTGATTTATCTATGTGTCCACTGTAATACGGGATAGATCTACAAAGATTGTTATGATATATTACGGTTTGAGGTGTCAGGCCTTAGTACGCCTGCATATATTGTTATCGAGGAGTATCTAGATGAGTGTTCTGTATGCATACGGATAATGGACTATTGGAGTCCTTAGTGTTAGGCCTTCTTTTGCCTTGTCTGATACAGGATTTAGGAAAAACACTTAGGAACTCTTGGATGAGTGTTAGGCCTTATTTTGTCCTATTTGGTACAGGATTTAAGGAAAATACTCGTGATGATAAACTAGTGTTAGGCCTTATTTTACCCTATCTGATATAGGATTTAAGGAAAATACTAATGATTGTATATAATTGAGATTGGTGTTAGGCCTTATTTTACCATGTCTAATACAGGATTTAAGGAAAACACCTGGATAGTAATATGTATGATTGACATTGGTAATTGAGTGCCCGATTGGCTAAAGAAAGACACGATCTATGGAGAGTCATAGGTTGATGATTGAGAGGTGTGAACGCGTCATGATTGAGGCGACAGTCATAATTGTATTGAGGAAAAGGTCGCGTGATGAAATTAGATATACCTGAGTAAAAGAGACGACTTGATTTTTGTGTGTGATTGTATGATGTATGCATTTGATTAGAATATTATAGAACTATATAGTGTTAGAAATTCCTACTAGACTGTGTTGCTTACCCCTTCCTCTACAGGTACCCAAGGTCAAGAGTCTAGCGACGTGATCCGGAGCTCACATAAAGGATCTCGGATGGTATTAGATATGTCTGGGTAGACATGGTGAGTTATGAGTCGGTGTCTACGTGTCTATTTTACTTATCCTCTTCAAAAAAAAAATTTGCAACCCGTTTTTCAGTGTGAAAGTTTTTGATTAAATTGTTTTATTTAATTTTTTTTACTTATTTGCATAATCACCCCCAGGATTCATGTATAAGGGATTTCGGGGCTTGACAGTAGTTTCAATTTGAAAGCAAAGCCTTTCCTCTTGATGGTAATGTTCTTGTAGACATTCCAGGAATCACTTGTTGCAGCTGGAGCTGGAATTGCCTTAGTTGATTCGGTGGTGATGTCCCAACCTAGAATGTTAGTCTCTTAATACAGAGCTTTTTTTTCCCATATTGAAAATTATGTCATTTTCACTAGGTGAAATTAAAGTGCTTTATCTCATTTTTCAATTTGCATCATAGTTCAATTGACTTGATTTTTTAACCAGTTAGTACCTATGACTGCTTCATGATCGTAAAAAGTAAGAATTCTTATCTGGAGTGTGCCCCAAGGTTCAATTGTTTTTTTAACCCTAGAGTACCTCGACTTCTTTATAACTATAAGATAACAAAATACTTATTTGGTATATCTACTAGCAAAAAAATTTTTTATATATCAGACTGCGACATCAAAGAACAGCCTTGATCCACCTATCGGTTTTGCGTTAATAAGACCTCCTAGACATCATGCTGTCCCAAAGGGACCAATGAGTTTTTGTCTTTGGGAATGTGGCAATTGCAGCTCGTTATGCTTAACCTGTACACGGATTGAAGCGTGTATTTATCATTGATTTTGACGTTCACCATGGAAATGGTACAAATGATGCCTTCTATCATGATCCGGATGTTTTCTTTCTTTCAACTCACCAGGTAAGAAGTAACGTTTTCCATAGTTAATATTGATTTTGATCTTTTTTACTTATCCTTCGACTCTGTTGTAAATTTCCTATTCAGTTCCATGATTTAATTCCCTTCCCCTTTCGTAACACTAATGAAGTCTCATCTATTGTGATTTGCTGGAGACAATTAGGTTTTGAGTAGTGTGTCTGAGAATAGAAATGTAAAATTTTCTAATTTGTTTCGATATCTAACTTTTCTTCTTTATATATGCGCATGGTAAATAGATATTCACGCGCGTTTGCTTGGGGGCGTCCATCTAGTATGATAACAAATTTCTGAAGTACTAAATGGAACTGATTGATAATTTGGATAGTTGAACTCGTCTGAAATGTATCTTAGAATAGGATTATTTGGTGCATTTCCAATGTTCATACTGATGTCCAGTTTGTACTCAGGTAAACAGGACATTTTGGAGTCCACTGAATACGGTCAATAAAATTCTGAGTGCCACGACATGTTAGAGTTGTGATGGTACTGATAAATGGATTGGATAAAAATGGATAGAATTTAATTGTAACTTTCAGATCTTGTTTATGAGTATGCATGCAATAATGTACTGCGTAAGACTTAGTCTGGCTTTTGAGCCAAGGTAGAAATATGATGGCTTGAATTGGAAATATATTTCGCAAGGGTCAATTTTTCTATGAAAAACAACACCATCAGTCTTTTCCATGCATATTGTGCTCAAAAGCACATGTTTAAGCACTAATCGGAAACAAAAACATTTGACTTCAAACAAACACCTAGGTGTTATGTTGACAGTGGAGCTGCTGAATATGCCTATAAACCAATCAAATTCTAATGCTATCCCAATGAATACAGGATGGAAGCTATCCTAGTACTGGTAAAATTGAAGAGGTGGTTCATGGAGAGGGTGAAGGAACAACACGAAATTTACATTTACCGGGGGGATCTGATGACATGGCCATGAGAACTGTGTTTGCTGAAGTCATTGTCCCATGTGCTCAAAGGTTCAAGCCAGATATAATTCTCGTCTCTGCTGGGTGAGTTTGCCTTTCTTATTTATCTAACTTTATTGCACTCTTCTAGTTTCTCTTTACAACTATCCGTACGAAGTGATGACATCCAGAAAGGTCTCCAAAAAATTGGTTATAGTAAGATGTCAAGTCAGTGGTCATTTGGTGGATGCATATGTATTTTGATACTAAATTTGAAAAAGCAACTGCACTGCATATATGTGCGTAAGTGTATCAACCAATCCACACAGGCACGGGGACATGTAGTCCCCCATGAGGCCTTAAATAGCAGCGTATGTGATTACGTTTGCTAAATATCAAAGAAGCTTCAAAATTCTGAAACAAGGTTCAAATTGGCTTCGTCTGCTACTTAAGCTTGAAGCATAGATTGAATTATCTTCACCATTCTACACATTGACTCACTTGAACGTCTTTCAAATGCTCTTTTAGATATTCAGTGGCGGATTCATTTCGTGCTTTTCTTGGCGAATCCAGCAAGGCATCCGAGTTTGATAATCCTGACATCTTGTATGAAGAACCCTCGGAGAAGGTGAAGCAGGGAATCCAAAGAGTTAAACACATACACTCCCTGTGAGAATGTCCAACTTTTACAGCCATATAGAAGCTCAAAGTCTTCATGTATTTGAAATTATTGCATATACGGCTATTTCACTTGTAAATGTTGTTACTGTTTTTGTATAAACCGTTTAGCATTTACAGGACTTGCCAATAATTTCTTGATATAAATAACATTATAAGTAGCTATTGTTATTTTGTTCTTTATTATTTGCCGAATGCTCTGCATTCAGTAACCATTTGATCTTAAACTTTAAATTGAGAGTGTTTATTTAAATCGATACGATGTTAAGTAATCACTGGATTAAAAAAAAGTTTAAATTATTATAAAATGGTTAAAATAGTAAATACTATTAAAAGAAGATACACAGTTTTTAATCTTAATGTAAATAAACATTTGCATATATGAAATTTCAATTGTAGATTTGACAAAAGCTACTATAGGTTTCTAGTTTTGAATATCAAAAAAGATGCAACATCTATACCACCTTGTAAGGCTTTTATGAGGGAATAATGAAGCACCCATCCCACCAGAACATCTCAGTGAGTTGCTAATTTGACCTCCTCTTTCACTCATGTTAAATCAAATGCCTTTCTTGTTTATTAATCATGAGTATTATTTTTGGTCAAATTTCAAATATTTTGGCAAACCTTTTTCTTTCAATTAAAAAATAACCCATTTCGTAAAAGACCCTTTTATATGTAAAAGGTTAAAAATTGAGGTTAGATTTGCTGTTCCATAATATCCAAAGTTATAATTAGGTAGATCAGGATTGGAATCAAAAAGGGTTTTTATTTATTTATTTATTTATTTTTGTTCTCTTATTCTGATTCAACGAATAAAACGAGTCTAATAACTTTTTCAAGCCAATAAAATATGGTATCTCAGATCCTTAAAAGCGTTCAAAACCAAATCATCTCCGTCAAAATAAAGCTAAGAAGTGACTGGTGAGTCCCACACAGCAAGATGCTGTGTGTTTTTGTCCAAGGATAGAATGATCTTTACTTAGAACAGCATCACGGCAACTCTTCAATTTTCATGTGGAGAGAAATTTCTTCTTTTATTAATTTTTTAACTATTCGTCCTCATAAAACTTCTTTTGATTTTCAAGAAAATAAAATGATAATCTCTGCCATATCAGGCTACTAACAATAATAATTTTTTCACAACATGGATTTCTAAACGGATATTATTTATGTATTTATTTTCTGCCAAAGAATGTTTCCATGCAAGGGATGAACGTTAAATCTCTTTTTAAACTTTTCACGGCCAAGTTCGTTTTGGCGGCTTATCATGATTAGAATTAAAGTGCAGATAATCAAGCTGTTTATCAATATTGTGGTTGGCTGGTGAAGTAAAAAACAATTAAAGAAAAAATTCAAAGGTAGCATTAATTGATAATTTTGTCCTTTAATTAAGGTTGTTGGACTGAGACTTGGACTTGATGATGATGACTTTGAAAGAAATTAAATGTATGCTTCGCTGTCCTTTTGATTTGAAATGCATTTCTTTTATTGTGATCCAATCAAAGAGCATAATAAAGCATCGATTAAACCTTGTTCTTACTTGTAACATATAGTTCGGGTTATGAAACAATAAGAGAACAACAATTGACGCTAGGTATAGCTAGTACTCAAGAAATAACAACTCAACCCAGTTTTCCCAATTGGGTTTGGTGAGAAAAGAGCTAGTCATCCTTAAGTTTTCCCATTTGGGTTTAGTGATAAAAAGGGCTAGCTAGCTAGCTAATCAAGTTCTCGATCTCTCTCTAGCAAATCATTCTTGATCAATCAATCAATAAGGAATAAAATGACAAAGGTCAAAAATCAATAATCGTCATTGAGAAATAAAACGATACTTTTCATTATACTTAAAAACCCAGTTTAACAAGAAATTAGATTTACGTTAAAAATTTAAAATCAAATCGTATGAAAGGTATGAAAATTGCTAATTTAGAACAATAATTTCAATTGCAATTCCTCTTAATTTAAAAAATAAGGAACCCCTAATAACAATAATCAAAATCTCAAATTTATTCAAATTCCTAATCTATATTCCAAATTAATCTTACATCAATTCTTTAGGAGAAAGGGATAACAAAGAAGGGTTGAAAAGAAGGATATACTTTGCTTGCATTAGAGCTGGACATGATGACAGAATAAGTTGAACAGGTGTCACAAAAAGAAGATTTGGTTACTCCCTTTATAGCTACCTATAGCAAAACTCCACTATATATCATTTACCCTCTCTTGTGGATGTGTGTGTGGAGCCATATATGATGATGATTATTAAGCTATCACATATATATGTGTCTTATAATTAAGTAGCAACTATCATTGTATTTAAAGGTGACCACCTACCAACTAAAATGGGGGAGAGATTATTACACCTTTAGTAAATGGAAAATTGTACCAAAAGGGTTGGGTTACCATCAATCTACCGCATGAGATTTCAAAATCTTGTATGTATGTTTAGTATACGTTAATATCATTATTACTAATAAATCATGTAAAGTTATATAAAATGAATCCAATCCTAACTTTATCCTGTAAGAAAGAATCATATAATCAACCTAAGGAGAGTATATAAATAGTTTAAAAAAAAAATTAAAGTACAAGAAACTTCATTATGTTGATGCAATCTACAGAGGTCTAAGTGATATTTGGGTCAAGTAAAAGGTAATGGTGGCATGTGATGAAGACGTTAATCCATGAAGCTAGGTAGTGATGCTTTATTGGTTGTTGATTGCATACGTAATTTGGGTTTGGATTTGCCCTACTGGATTTGTCGCTTTCTTTATGTTTTAATAATTAGAGAGGAGCATATTGATTGACCTTGCCAGGTTTCGACTTTTAATTCGCACAACTTTGCATAGACGAAGCAACATGCAACAACACATCAATACAATACGCGACTTGGGTGGAAATTAAAGACAGACTTCGATAGTGAAAAGCTAACTATAGCAACAATGTCATCAAATTATTGCTATATGGCTGATGACAATCGATTGTGCTTTCAACAGTGCAGGCCAGTGCATAGTCTGCCAGTGAATATCAGACTATTTGATGATACTATAAATAGTTCTGGAGTAACTATATATTGATCACAAACTAATCACCGATGAATATGCAACTTCTTGGCGTAATGCAAGAAGACACATAGAGTAGGTAGGGTTAGGTAGGGTTAAACATTTTTGTATTTGACATCGAGGCCGGCTTAATTGTTATGAACGACATTTTATTGGATAGCCTTTTAACACTATATATGTTCTTGAATCCACAAGAAAAATAATCTGAATCCATTGGTAGGTTGTTGAATCTACGATTATTTGTCTATGATCAGGATGAAATTTAGGTGAAACTAAGTAGAGGTCTGAACCGCCTGCTGTTAAAGATTTAGTGAATGAGTTGTGGTTAATGGTGAAATGCAACTCGAACCCAGAGCTAATTGGTTCTCTCCAAAATGCACTGAGGCGCAACATCTAGGGGTAAAGTACTTAAGGGAAAATTAAATTATATAACAACTAACATACAATAGTATTCCATTTAAATAATCTACATATGATCGTATTACTAGTAATTGAAACCTGTTCATCAATACTATATATCGCGTTCAAATGACACATTATCTTTTCATCAATAGAATTATACTTCTAGCGGAAAGTAGAGAATGTAGATAAATATTATATTTTAATTATAGTGTTGATGTTGGGTTAGGCAAGGCCTATGAGACATTGATAAAGATAAGATAGAAATTAAGGCAAATTTAGAAGAAAAAGAATATTATATTGTACGATGACGCTGAGCTCCAAAAGAATGAGATCATTTGGGTGAAACTGAAGAAAACAAAGCCATTTTTAGACTTTTGATATCCCAATAGCAGTGCCACAGATAAGTATAATGATATAGTTTATGTTATCTACTTATATGAAATTCCATCTCATAATTCGTTATAAAGGATCAACCCACCATCATTCACTCTTATATTATCATTACTTACCGAACTATCTATCTACCCAGAAATTGGTATTCAAAGATTTCAAACTTTAGCATTCTAGAAAATAATTACGTTGACGTTCTTCATTTAAAGTTGTTTATGTTTTAGAGACACGTCAACATGCTTGATAATTTTGGATTTTTTATGCATTCGTTATTGTTAGTTCTTCTTTTTTTCTTTTCTTTTAATATTATAATTTAATAGTTATGAAGGATGAGAATATCATAGACATATATATATATATATATGATATCTAAATTAACCACTCAATCTGTCGCAACGTGGAGCTAGGAGAGGTCTAATTTTGAGACTTTTATGTCTTAGATGTAATAATGCATTGACTTGAAATTCAAACTTCCCCTTGTTCCCTTTGAAAGTAATTAACAATATTGGCATGAAAAGTAAAACTCTTTAAGTGAATCACATGATTCCTAATTTCGTTCAATACTATATGTATTCATTTCAAAATAAATTGACTATAGTTATGATTAGTTAGATGAAAGATCAATTACATTTTTAATCATTCATATATTTTTAATTACATTCTTTTAATTTAAATTTTTATTCATTAATATATATTGATTCAATTTAGTATAAAATAATATTGATTAATTCATAATATTAAATATTATTATTATTTCATCAAGATTTTAAGTATAAAACAAATATAAATTAAATGTTTAACTTAAAATACCATGACTCATATATAAAAAAACATATATATCTATAAGATTATATTATTAGATATATGCATAGATGACGTTATATGTACGTCTTATCTAAGTTATTTCCCATCAGTCTTTAATTTTTTTTTTTTTTGATCAGATATGTATATATATGTATACCCTTTAATTTGTTTGATCGAGTGTATGTATATATATATAAACCCTTTAATTTGTCTGATCGGGTGTTTATCATGGTCTTCCATCAGTCCATGTACAGCCGCCTTTCAGTATATATATATATATCACACAACTCAGTCCATTCTTTAAACTATAACTATCAATTAATCAATCTCTCTCTATCTCTTTCTCTACCATTTTGTATATATAACTAGAAACATCCATAAATAAACCCTAGCTATACTTGGTCTCTCATAATTAACTTGTTTTGCATTATCATATATATAGGAAAGAGATCATGTGCGACGGAAGTGTCAACCTTCCTCCTGGCTTCCGATTCTTGCCAACAGATGAAGAACTTGTTCTTCACTTTCTCTACCGCAAGGCTGCCCTCTTACCTTGCCATCCCAACATCATTCCTGATCTTGATCTTTACTTGTATGATCCTTGGCAACTCAATGGTTTGTACATGTCTAGCTCCTTTTTATTAATATGCTTCTTAATTGATTTTTTTTTTTTTTTTTCTCTCCTTGTGCGTGATGTAATTAATTAATTAATTAAATTACTCATGAAAATATTTGAATAGGCAAAGCACTGTTGAGTGGAAATCAGTTGTACTTCTTCAGCCAAATGACGGAAAATCGAGTGACTAATAATGGATATTGGAAGCAATTAGATTTGGATCATGAGCAACCTATCTTCACTAGCTCTGGTAAGAAGATTGGAATCAAAAAACACTTTGTTTTCTACATTGGTGAAGCTCCAGCAGGTGTGGAAACCAGTTGGGTGATGCAAGAATATCATCTTTGCAACTGTGGTTCCATTGCTTCATCTAACTACAAGAGAAAAGGAAACGGAAAATTAGTAAGTAATAAATTATATATATCTTTTACTATACATAAAACTTTATTTAAAAAAAAAAATTTCTCTAACTTGAGTTTATTATTATTAATGTCTTAATGTCTTCTAGGATTGCTGCAAATGGGTTTTGTGTCGAGTTTACGAGATAGAGGGCAGTGCTCAAAGTCTATGCTATGGAGAGGATGATGATGATACTGGCACAGAGCTTTCATGTCTAGATGAAATGTTCTTTTCATTAGATGACGATCTTGAAGATATAAGTTTGCCAAATTAGTTTAAGTTTGATGATTTTCTTTAATGATCAGCTATTAATTATGTCCCTACCTACTTGTACATTTTAGTGAAATATTACAATGAAATTTATTTGCACTATAGATTGCTCCTATAAAAGGTTGTAACATTATATTTTCATTCTCTATTTTGTTGCAACCGTGCGTATATTTGGAAATTCCTCGAACTCTAATCGATATTACGAAATTTTGTTTCAGAGAGAATTATAGCTTCTATTTAACAAACCTTTTTGTTTTTTCAAAAGTATTGGACCATCTATTGCTCGTATTGGATTCCTTATATCAAGAAATTGGTATGAGCTATACTACTCAATCGATTAACTAAGGAAAAAATCTTTTGGCTTCCAATGATTTTGGGAAATTGATCAAAATTTGAACTAAAATTAACCAATATGGTCCATCCATGAAGGGAAAACCTATTTAGACTAGAATAATAATTAATTAACATTTTAAGTTTGCTTTTCTCAGCTTACTGTGATTTGTGAGTGGTTGCGCATATTATGAATTTACTTTTAGCCGTCGCACCAATTAAAGGGTAGTTGTGGGGTTTCAACTAAAAAACAAAATTGACAAAATGTTAAGAAACGAAAAAGTTGAAATATTGGAGATGTAAATGGAGCCCAAAGACAATAATTGCGTTTGCAGTAAGTGTGCTTCCATGCATGTCTTATTACTTTAGCTTTTAGCTTTGTTTGTTCCTTTTTGATTGCCTGTAATAGCTGTCTGACTTGTGGCACAAAGTTATTATTTTTAATTTTAATTTTATAATAAAGTGTTATTGCTTTGCTTAGCATATTGTATATATATGTTGTATATACGACAACACTACAACAAATACATTGGCAAAAATATATCCGAATAATGGTAATCACAACTTGGGAGGTGGGAGAAGCCACTTGTTTCTGTTAAGATAGGCGATGGTTAAAAATGGCTGTGCTTCTGCATCTGATAGTATCTTGACAAATCCAGGTCGGGTAGAGGAGCCAACCCCAGGTCCTATGCACTTGTACTCACCATAATACACAAGTCTGCAAAATTTTCACATTGAAACGTAGTTTATTAATTATTATGTTTGTTAAAGAACTCATAGTTACTTCGAATAGAAATGGAGAAATCATGTGGATTCATACTTGCTACGTACGCTCAGGTTTTCCGAATTGTCCATCACTCCATCCTTTTTCGTTGACGCGAGGGTCCATGTATGTGTGAGCAAAGATCACCCTGGGTCTCTCCTTCCGCGCACGACCAAGGTAAGTGTCACCAATACCGGTTATGTTGCAATGAATAAATGTGAATCCACTATCATCATTATATTTTCTCTACCGTGTGCCGTGATCACTCCTAAAATCTTTAGCAACTGAGTGTATATTAGTGTTCTGCATCAATCAGCATGCCAATTATTAGTTTTCTTGAACCAATTTATAAATAAATGAATGAATATCTAGTCGATATATGTAAAATTTTTGCTGCATAACTAAATATAATTCTAATCCCGTAATAATAAGAGTTAGGGCCCTTAGAGGTACCAAATATATGGATTTTTCGTTTCCAAAGATGAAATCAACAATGCCTTCGATATAACATTCCTTGAAGAAATGCCTCCCTTTATAATCACATAAGGTGTCTTGATAACCTATAAACCTGCAATTATGGAATGCTGCCTTATCACCTGATATTCTCATGGCCGCCGCCTGTGCACCCTCTTTTTCGCCATCTGGCATTGGAGCCGAATTCTTCGATTTAAAACGAAATAAGGAACCAACTTTAATAAATATCATTGTTTCCTAAAGAAAATAGACAATTACCCAGGGAATCTAATGGATACATTTTAATTACAAGCTCCGATAGAACGGGCTTAATCCATTAACTCTAGTTTCACTATAACCAAAAAGTTATACTATTGAATTAAATACTCTAATTACTAGAAAATTTAGTAATTCTAATCTAATTAAAATATACCTTAAAGTTTTATCCATTGAGCAACAAAATTATATAGATACCCTTATAAAACACCAATAATTGAAGCTTGGTTAAAATAATAATTTAACTCTTCCAATTTCATCTTTATCCTTAGACCAGTTCTACATCTAATGAATGAATTAGTTTAATGAACTTACTTTATTAAGTAATCGGTTAAGATTTAACATTCAAGTCCTAGTAAAACCCTCAAGACAGTATCCTTTAAACCTTACATAATTATAAATTTTATATCTATAAAATAGTATTATCTGTCTCACAGAATCTACAGTCTTAACTAGCCAAAATATTTACTTTATAATATAAATCTCACTTTCTATTCTAATCAAACACTATAAACTGCAGACTACATTCTACAATCAAGAGGTACACTACACACTTACGATTAAGGTAGGTATGTCCTAGTTCCTCTAATATGAAGTTTATATTTATAGTAACGATTATTATACTGAACTATAAACTTCACTCGGTCTTTGTTCAATGTATTCACAATACACAAGTATCTTTGTCTTACAGTCTTTATTTCAATGATTTGAGTTTCATCATCCCTACAGAGGTAAACGACACAACAGTCTTATCTAAACAGATAGCCCAACTCTGTTTATAAGTTGTAAACTAAATTCAAGCTATGATAAAGTTCTGGATCTCTCATATATGACTATCTCATACAATGAAACTTTATCATTAGTTTAGCTTAGGAGCCTTGATAATTAATGCTAAATTAGAGATTAAAAGAGATAATGATTGAGTGAAAAAAATAAATATTATATTTCACATTTAAGCTTACATTTACAGAAATATATCTTACTCTAAAGGCATATCTCCAACATGTTAGTCTATCAATTTCTTATATTCTGAAAATACGTTAGTCATAGGTTAAAAAATATTATTTCCTAAAATTTTTTTGGAATTATAACATCTAGTTTTTATGCATGTAAAATGGATAATAAGTTTTTTTAATCATTTTTACTCTTAAATGCCATATACTTGGAGAGGAAAAAAATATGTTTGTAAAGTCTTTGTACTTTATCATAAAAAAAAATTAATTTTAATGAGGTCAACCAATCCTTTTAAAGAAATTTATTTTTAGCAACCAACTATTGTTTAAATTTGTAACCAAACTTGTTATCCTCAACAAGTAACATGTTTTAGAGAGAATATAAAATGGTGACTGGAAAATATGTCATTTAGTAACCAATTATAGTAATTTATCAGGGACCAAATCATTTTTGTCACCAATTCGAAAGCTCCTTCCTCACTAATTTGTGAAATTATTAAGAATATATGGTGGGAATATTTATTAGTCATAAATATCTTGTTATGAGTTGGATTTGGTTACTAATGCTCATCATTTCAATAAAATTAGTGAGGAATATTGTCTATCCTCACTATATCTATATTTTTAGTGATAAAATCTAAGGTCATAACTAAAATTTTTGTTACTAAGACGCAAATTTCTTGTAGTTCTAAAACTTGATTTGAGAGGTGTACAATACATCTATATTTGTCTAAAATTGTTCTAGCAAATGTGAAGAGAATATCCACAACCAAGAAAATATGGACGAAACTTGAAGAGTTATATTAGAGGAAAGGTGTCTCAAATCGAGTATATTTAAAAGAATAGTTTCATACACTATATATGTATGAAGGTATGAAAATCTCAGATTTTCTTAGTGTTCTCAATGACATTATGTCAAAATTAGAGATAATTGGAGTTAAAGTTGAGAAGGAAGATATAGCTTTAAGACTCATTTGGTTTCTTTCACTTTTTAATGAACATATGATGAATGTAGGGATGCATTTTAACACACATTAGAGTGATTTCTTAACACCTCAAATTAGAATTTCGGGATTACTGTTCATCCCTTTTAAAACACCTTACACTAAATCAACACCATAACAACATACATTCAACCTAAAATAACAACACTTCAATAATCATCAACACTCACACTTCACAACAACAACAACAAACTT
>JANKKB010028859.1:0-17386 GCA_026225775.1 Bursera palmeri | reverse complement strand
CATGAACCCCAAGTAGTGTAAAATTGAAGATTATGATTTTAATTTGCAGCATCTTGAAAATATATCTTAAATTATGATTTAAAATATGCATGAATTTTGGAAATATCATGAGTTTGTCTATAAGATGATACAGAATCTTGTAATTAGCAATTGCATGAATTATTAACCTTTCATTTATTAATTAAACCATATTTTTAATTACAATTTTAACCTTTATATACAATTTGGTGGGGCTTCAATGCTCTCGTCAAAATAAATGGCCCGGCACGCACGAACTTGATTTATTGGAAGTTCTTTGAAAAAAAAAATGCAATCTATTTAGTTTCATATTTATTTTAATTTTCAACTTAAAGAATATAAAAAGGATCAAATATCAGCTTCTCAACAATAATTTCTCGAGTAATTATAATTGACCATCCCTACTTTTTCCCCTTTTTTCACTCGTATAGGACGTTTGCCCTTTTTTTCTTCTCTCATCCTTAAGTTTTAAAAAATCTCTTCTCAAGTCCTCCAGTTAAAAATTCCATTAGTTAACATCTATTAACTTTCATATTCTAATAAATTTATCATTTTATCCTTATTAACACATAAAAAATAAATAATTTTTTAAAGACAATATTAAGTTAAATGATCAAATTATCCTTGAAATAAATACCAATATGTGTTAATATTGTCTATAAAAAAGTAATTTTAATATGTGTTAAGGTAATTTGATAATTTAATTTAATATTATCTTTTAAAAATTAAGTCATTTTTTATATATGTTAGTAAGAGTAAAATAATAAATTTATTGAAATATAGAGATTAATAAATGTTAACTAACAAAATTTTTAACTGGAGGACTTGAGAAGAGGTTTTTTCAAAACTTAAGGATGAGAGAAGAGAAAAATGGCAAACATCCCATATGAGTGAAAAAAGAGGAAAATGTAGGGATGGTCAATGATAATTACTCATAATTTCTCATCATAAATATTAATCAAATTAACTTATACAAGAAATTAAGTTAAACTGCAATACACATTAATAATCCTGAGAAGAGAAGCGACACTAACGCCTGTGATAAATTGTGTTTTACCCATTTTGCGATTGTGTTCTACAGCCAGGGGCGGAATCAGGAATGAAATTTAGGGGGATCAAAGGTTAAAGTAACAATTAACATAAATAAAAATAAAAATAAATAAACATATTTATATTAATAAAAATTCTCGTTAACTAATACATTTATAATTATCCTCGACGATATTTCATCTTTTGAAAATATCGTATAATGACTTTATTATCAATATTATCAAATATATCATTCTCTATATATACAAATAAGTTATTATTCAACTATTGATCACTCATTCTATTTCACAAATGATTCTTCATAACATTCATTGCTAAACTATTATTGTATAAATTAAGGTTGATGAAGTGGAGTTGGTAAAAAAACCAATTCTAAAGTCTTCAAGTCATGGAATGCTAAATTGACTGCAACTATTACTAATATAAAAATTGGCTCTAGAATCTACCACTAAACAACTTCAATAACCATTTAAACCATTCTCACTTTGTTTATTTGCTAGACAATCTAGACAGTTTCTTATCTAGTGTCATTTCTTGTCACAATGAAAACATTTCCCTTTCGGTTTGGTCCCTTAGTAACTTTCTTCTCAGGAGCTTGAGGTGCTTTCTTGATTTGAATTCTTTTATAAAAATTCTCTTATGTGACATGGACAGCCTTCTTTTTTAAAGATTACCTCAATAACTTGAAGTTCTATTAATTAATTACTGAGTTAAAGTCACGAAAGATTATCTTCTTTTATTGATTGAATTTCTTCTAGTAGAAAAAAGTAGACTTCTATAGTTTTGGTTTCAAGCTCCCTCCTCCCTTTTTAATTTCAATTAATGAAAATGAGATTACATAATTATATATATATATATATATTAATGGTAAAAATCAAGTGGGGTCATTTGATCCCATGTGACCCCATGTGACCCCACCTAGGTCCACCACTGTCTACAGCATTGACTAAGGAGCGACTGAAGATATGATGAGACTTCTCACCGTATGCTTCCCATTAACTTCATACCACGTCAAAGATCCAAAAATGCCAACTGTTTTTAGATTAACTTCAGGTGCCAGATTAACTTCAACAGTCAAATTGAACTCAGCTTTGCTATATTTTCCTGAAAAGGATACTGTTGCTGGTTGCACAACAAGTTTCATACTTGTTGGAGCCTCCACATCGGCAGAATAAACTGAATCACTATCAGCCACATTCGTCAATACCCTCTTGAAGGGGACGCTTGTAGTATTGGTGTTGTTCAATTGACGATAAAGGATGGATAATTGAGATCTAGATTAGCATGTTCACATGTAAAATTTGATGAGCCTATGAGAACATTAATCTGCTGACTTGTATAGTTCAATCCACACAAGTAACTAATGTTGTCATGGACCTCAATATCATAGACAAGACCTATCCCTGGCCTTGTTGGGATTTACATGTCCTGCACCGAATTCGAGAGGGGTTCCGGCAACTCCAGTGATCATGCCGTTGATCAAAACATTAGCATTGTCAAACATGTTAGTAGTTATCATCATATGGATGGCAGCTGAACTCCAGTCACGGTGGGTAGCTTTAAGCAACGCAGCTACGCCAGCTGCATGAGGGCATGACATGGATGTGCCGGACACGAGAGCATAATCAGTTAGTAAATAGTCGTTACCAATTGGCGTTTAAGGCCTATTCGGAGCCCATGCAGCTAATATATCAACCCCAGGTGCGAATATGTCAGGTTTTAGTATCCAAGGTGATCTTCGATCAGGCCCTCGAGATGAAAAAAATGGCACCTGTGGTGCTGGCTTAGTACCTAACACTATAATTTGGAATTTGATACTAAAAGCTGCATTCTCGCACTCATTATAAACTTCTTTACTAAATCTCCATCTTTCCGTTTTATTCTCACAAAAGGCATATTAAAGTCAAGGGGTTCAAAAAATTGTCCCGAGTCTGTACTAAAAATACCTCCAGCCGCTCCCGTTTCTGTACATTTCATTTAGTTGATCACCCACATTAACATAACCTGTGGGGTCAAAAGCACAAAAGATATACTTGCCTGCAACATCTTCAGGATCTAATAAGAGGTACTTACAAATTTCCTAGGAGCGGTTCCCGCGGCCAATGTATATCGGATCACCGGAGACAAACAAATTCTCTGGATACACAGCTCTTCCAGCAACAGTTAGCTCTCTCTCCAGGTCTTCATCACCTAGAGTAATTTAAGCTGCATAATCTTTATCAATTGTTCCAGCCCGGACGGTGGTAATCCAAGGTGCTCCATTCATCATAGTTATGAATGGGGGCCTGAATTTCCTGTTGAACATGCAACAAAAATTCCTTTCTTCAAGGCTGCAAAAGCTCCTATGGCTATAGGGTTCTCATAGAATGTCGTCACAAGGAATGCCAAGGACAAAGACAGGACATCCATGATGTAAACTATAGGGTTCTATATAATGTTTTCACTCTGAATTGAATTGAATGAGATGTGGCCCATGCATGAAGAGGCGTGATTGAACATGAAGAGAAAAACAAAAGCCAGACATTCTTACATGACATAGTTGATAGAAACCTAAAGAATAATATTTGTATGTTATATTTTATAATATAAGTTATATATGTTATTATACGAATTGTAGATTTGTCTAACATGAGTGTATTTCTTTTCTTTGTTTTAACATGATTAAGAGAGTTATGAAGATTTTGTCAAATTAATGTTTATTTCCAATTATGAATATTTGAAACTTCCTAATTAAATTGTACTTTGTTTTGTAATATTATTATATTACAAATTTAAATAAAATAATACTTATACATGTTAAAATTTTTACATTAAGTTTTGCCTGGGCAATAATAATTCTGCCAACTATATGACTAGTTTAAATATTATATCATTGTGTCTACCTATGCTACAATATATAGTTCTACTAGGTGTATAACCAGCTTAATTATTATATCATTTTACCAATGTAAGGATAGTTTCACCATGTGTATGACTAGTTTAAACATATTTGTTTTACTTATATGAATTCGTCAAAAAGATGTATGACCAATTAGTACTCTTGGGTACCAGATTTAGTGTATGCATTATTTAGTCAGAATATTCTTACGAGTTGAATATATTTAGATTTATAACTAGGTTGTGTTATATATTTGTTATCAAGAATGGTAATTAGACTTGTATTTCGATGGACACAAAACGTAATGGGCAGGTTTGGTTCTCAATTTCACGAGTGTGGGCAAGGTCTGGGTCTGAAATTCTAGACCCGAGATAAGCCTGGGTTTAAGTAGACCAAGATCCTGACTCTTACCCAACCCTTGGAAGACCCATTTAAAATTATTAATTATCATTATTATTGTTATTTTTTCAAATAAAACATAGAAATTGAGAATCTTCTTCATCCCCATTTAATCGTGTTAGAGTTTAGACTTCTAATAAAAATAATTAAACAGGCTCATGTTAGTGTTACCAACAGAAATTGTCAACCCTGCAGTGCAAAACTCCTTTAATTTATGACAATTTTATACATGTAAAACTTGGAAATGGGGGCAAGTGTTGATAAAATGACGGGTTGCGATATAAATTAGGATCCCTACTCACTTTACCTCGCCCCAACTTTTGAGAATCTGATGACATGTAGATTGTAATATTAATGAATGGTTAGGATTTGTATTTATTCTCTTTTTTTAGTAATATAATTTTCATAATCATCAATCACATGCTTGCAAAAAGATGAGGTAGAGATGAGACAAGGAGGGAATCTTTTAAGGTATAAAGATATTAGGACCCAATAATTTTGCCATCCCTAAACACAAATAAATTTCGATATGATGAGTCAGTCATGTGAAGCTCAAAGGACAAATGGGCTTCATGACTTTCTTTCGTTGCTTCACTCCTCAATCAATATGTCAACATCTTATGACTATTTGCTAGTGCTAATTAGAAAGGTTAACCTTTCTCTTAAACCTTAGCTTTATATGCTTAATGTCCCCATGAATACCGAGATGTTGTTACACACATGACTGACTCATCATACTAAATAGTATTTTAGAAAAACTATAGTAATTATCTAACGTTTGTTTCATCATTTAAAACACATGATAATTTGAAAGTCATTTTTAACGTTAATACTGATTTTTTACTTTAAAAAATAATTTACTTTTTTTTACAAATAAATAACGCGTATATATACTGAGTTGGATCCCATAGTTACAAAATTAAACTTCTCTTGCCAGTTTTCTTCAGTTAAAACAGACTGTTAATTGGCTTTCACCTTGAAATGGTCTATACAACCCGCCTCAAAATAAATAAAGAATGAAATAAAATAAAAGATTTTGCCCTTCAAATACATTTTCAATCTATCGAAATATCAAGTTTCTCTTCTGATATTTTCTGTGAAGACTCATTGCAATAAACTTGCATGAAATGTGACACAAAAATATGGTGAGAACATACTGTAAATAGGGACGTGGAGTTATCCAGCTATGGGTATATGCATGTAAACCTTGATACATTTATTTGGTATACAAAACATAGAAAATACTACATATGTAGTCAGATATTTACTTGTAGAGATTTGCTATTTCTTCCTTGTACTGAGCTACAACTCTGTCCCTCCGAATTTTCATGGTTGGGGTCAGCAAACCACTATCAATCTGCGATCAAAGAGTACAATTAAATTAAATGTCACACTGAGTTCAGAAGGAAGTCCTGACAGCAACACTGCAAGAAACTTTTACCGTAAAAGGCTCCTCCACGAGAAGGATCGGTCCAATTTGAAACGAGCACTCGGAAGTCCTGCATGATGAGAATTACCATAACATATGCTAAGACCATATGAAACTAAATAAATCAGTTGTTACATAAGTATCAGAATCCTCGATAGCAAAAGTAGTACATTCATGCAAACAAAAACGTAAGTAAAATGACAAATCTAAAGCCACATAAATTCTATCCAGTATTTCTCTAGAATAGTTTAAGTTGAATAATTACCAATTCCGCAATTCTTCATATAACAAACTGGTAATCTTTTCCTTACTAAGCTCAGAGGCAGTGGCATCTACAACGGAACTCTTTTTTGCTGCCATTAGCACCTCTTCTTTGTTTGGAACAATGATAGCTCCAAGGCGACGTTGATCCTGTATATGAAAGATGCCAATCAATTGAGCTAAGAACGTTAACTCAAAAGTGGAAAGGAAATATAATTAAGGAGCTATATCCAAGAGCTGAAAACAATGAGAGATAAATATATCTAAAAATTACCTGACCAATTACAACAATCTGCTGGATAAGACTACTCCTCAAGGCAGCCTCCTCAAGCTCTAAAGGTTCAACATTTTCACCTGATTTTTCCGAATAAATTTTTTATTTAAAATCAATGGGGATATTTATAAGAAAACATTTAAAATTTCAAATGACTAAGACAAAAGAAACAAACAAAAATAGAAAAACAAAGTAAAGATAGAAAGAACTATAAATTACAAGGAAGTTTGCAACCAGTAGATTTAAGCTAAAATAGAAGAATTAATGACAGAACACAAAACTCATAAGTAGAAAGGATCAGGCAATGTTGCAATGTGAACATTACTAATTACAAGTCAGCACAAAGATTTTTTTTTTACTGTAGTCAAACTGTCCATGTACCAATTTTTTACTGAAAAGGAAATGCCATTTAGTAGTACATACATATGAAATAGCTATATTACCATAAAAATAAAAACAACCATAGACAATAGAATATGCAATGCAGGGAAAAAACGAGTATGATTATTGAATAATCAAATAAATTAAATCATAAAAATCTAATTAAGCAGCATTTATGGTTCACAAAATCCTTCTTCAAAGCTCATAACGGCATATTGAATCAAATGTAGAGTGGTCCAAGCTATGAAATAACTATCAAGCATTGATAAAACAGACAAAGGTGATTCATAAATGTGATATTTTCAAACTTGTAAAATGCCTTAATCCTTTTAGTGCATATTGTTTGCTATTGGCATTGAATGCACTTCTGTGGAAGTGGAAATAATGTACTAATACACGCATGGTATGTCAAACTGTACTCGTGATTTGTTAGTTTGGTGCATATTCAATACATTAAAATTGAAAGAAAATAATTAGAAACATACAAAGAAATGCGAAACAAGAAGATATTTCAGTTGCCTGTAGGAAAGATCTATGTATACATTGCCATCCAAGGGAATGTTAAGATTTCAGAATACCTGTAGAAAGAACTATAGTATCCTTAGCACGTCCTTCAAGAACAACTACACCTTCACACCGACGACTTCTTCCTGTTGAATGGTGAGGAGCAATCCAACCTATATCACCAGTGTTTAGCCAGCCATCCTCGTCTAAGACTTGCTTTGTGGCCAATGAATTCTACTTCAACATTAATACAAATTCATCAAATAAGAAATGATCAATGCGAGAGAGCTGTGGCAAGTTGTTCCAACGCCATTTCATAAACAAACTACATGTAAATAAAAGGTAAAAAGAATTTAAAAATTTGATATATTACTGCAGACATTTTAGAAGATTGCATGTGTTGCCGCCAGGAGTTTAACCTCTTGAGAAACAATATTCTTCTAGTCAACCATATATCTATGTATATAGACCTTAATAGTGTTTTGTCTTTTATAAGAACTGTTGATCAACTACCTTCTTCACAATCAATTATAATTTCTAAGATTTTTTAGGCAAGTTTATTTCCTGGACTACATTTATACCTTTTTCGACAAACAATATCCACTTTTGATTTGACTTTTTTTATTTAGAAGAAAAAAAAAATCCATTGATGTTTTATAGTTCACCGAGTTATAAAGTTGAGGCTAATTCCAAACCCCTACTTTTGACTGGACTTATTGGCTCTTTATTTAACAACAAAACCTTTTTTGTTTCAGTAACTTTTAACTCTTTGACTCTATATATTATAAAAAAACTATTTTCCATGAATTTTTAAAGCTTACATCAAAAAGTGAGAAAGTGAATGCTTTGACTTCTGAATAGATACACATTTTGAAGTGGAGAAAGAAGATGTGGATGCTGTTTATGTGATGAAGGAAATATATTATTTGAATCAACTTCTATTCCTTTAAGATACAATGATAATGGTAATTATAGTAAAATAAACATTGCATCTTAAAATGTAAACTTAACCCTGATACTATGGATCCACTCCGTAGCAGAAATCACGCATGCAAACACACAATTCAACTATTACGCAGCATTAGATGAACATGGAGGCAATAGTTGTAATATCAACTCCATCAACCATAAAAAACAGTACGTCAAAAAAATATTGTGCCCTCATAATTACTATATAAATTGAACACTCCTATGAGCAAATCATTGAAATAGATCAAGTTTCAAGGAATAGCTCACAATTTAGGAGAGGAAAAAGTATTACCTTGTAGTAACCTTTCATCACTTGTGGGCCCCTGGCTTTCACAATGCCCTTTGAACCAGGTGGCAGAACTTCATCAGTTTCAGAATCAACAATTTTGAATTCTGTGTGTTTAATTGGATGACCAACTGAGCCAAGAACCTTCAAAGGTTAAATCTGTGACATTGTCATATAATGTACCACTCTCTCTGGGGTAGGTATAATTGAAAAAACAGAAGATGAGTGAAACTAAAACACATTTAAAAATAAGAATATTACATTTAAAACAAAAGATCCAGGACATATCAAATAATAAAGAAGTTGATGATTGTTACAGAAAAGCAGTGAGTGCTCAGTTTTGACATCATCTTCAAAAAAACCTAGTTGGTCTTTGCTTACAAACTTCTTAGGAGAGATGAGAAAATAATAACTTAGTCAAAGAGCTTCAGAAACCACTTACATTATCTGTTCCGAATATACTTTTGTAAAAAGGACTTATCACTAAATTATGAAAAAGTTGTGTAGGAGAATCTCTTGATTTTCTCCAAAGAAGGAAAGTTAGGAATCAATCCTTACTGTGGAAGATAGGAATAATGTCTCGTATATTATTTTGCGAAAGAACAGAAGCCTTTAATAGGCTAGATATAAACCTAGGTCAAAGGGCTAAAAAAGGAAGACAAATAAAATACTATAACTAATCCCACAGAATCTGGGAGTAGCTGAGACTTATTAGTTATCCCTAATCTTAGGATTTACAATCCTCTCAAACTGTTACATTTTCCATTCCCAGCTTGGAAACAATTGTCTGAAACACTGCACTATTCAGCCCTTTGGTAAACACATCCGTCAATTGACACATTGTGAACACATAAAGTGTACAGATCAAGCCAGTGTCTAACTTTTCTTTGATGAAGTGTGCCCATATCGATGTGTTTAGATCTGTCATGTTGAATTGGGTTTTTGTGCAATATTAGTGGCTGACTTCTTGTCGCAGTAGAGTCTCATAGGTTTATCCCACTTGATCTTCAAGTCTTCTAAAATGATCTTCAACCACAGTTGCTCACATACTCCTTGTGCCATTGCTTTAAATTCTAATTAGGCGCTTGACCTAGCTACCACATTTTGTTTCTTACTCTTCCAAGACACAAGATTACCTCCCAGGAAAGTAAAATAACCGAAGGTGACCTCCTATCAACCACTGATCCCGCATAGTCTACATCCGTGAACGCCTCGAGTACTAGCCTTGAGTTTCTTTTGAACAAAATTCCCTTTCCTGGATTACCTTTTACGTAGTGCAATACTCAGCAGACAGCTTACAAGCGCACCTCTTTAGGACTATGCATGAATTGACTGATGACACTTATTGCATATGCTATACCCGACCGTGTATATGAGAGGTAGATAGTCTCCCTACCAATCTCTAGTACTCTCTCAATCAACAATAGTGTCTTTGCTAGCTTCTTCCAGTTTGTGATTTGGATCAACAAGTGTGTCTGCGAGTTTGCATGCCAATTTTCTTGTTTCCTTCAATAGATCAACCACATAATTATGTGAGAAAAAAAAATTCCCTTCCTTGAGTGTGTCACTTCAATTCGTAAGAAGTACTTCAATCTTCCCAATTCTTTAATCTCAAATTTGTCTGCCAACTTCTGCCATGAAACTTGTCTTTCAAGTTCATTGTTCGCTGTCACCACTATGTCATCAACCTACACTAAGAGGGTTGTAACTCCCCTGATGCCGAGTCGTTAATAAATAGTGTGTGATCTTCTTGACTCTGTTTATACCCACTGGTCAGTAGTACCTTGGTAAATCTCCCAAACCAGGCTCTCGATGAATGTTTAAGGCCATACAATGCCTTTTTCAGCTTGCATACTTTGTTGGTTTCTAGATTTCTAGTGAACCCCGGTAGAAATTCCACATAGATCTCTTCTTCCAAATCACCGTAAAGAAAAGCATTCTTCACATCAAATTGTTGCAGATCCCAATTAAAGTTAGCAGCCAAGGACAGTAACACCTTTACCGTTTTCATCTTAGCAACCGGAGTAAAAGTTTTTTGATAATCCATCCCATAGGTTTGAGTGTAACCCTTAGCTACCAACCTAGCTTTAGGTACTCAAGAGAACTATCAACCTTACAGTTTACCTTGAAATCCACTTCCATCCCACTACATTCTTTCCTTTAGGCTGATCAACTAGCTCCTATATCTTGTTTTTCTTTAAGGCTTCATTTCTATTCTCATTGCATTCTTCCACTTCTCATTAGATAATGCCTCAGACAAGGTGTTAGGAATGAGAACAGTGTTTAGGCTTATAAGAAACCTCTTATGGGATGGAGAGAATTTGTCAAATGACACAAATTTGGCTATCAAGTAAAGTGGATACTTAGTACATTCCTTGGTTTCTTTTCTAACAACGATAGGCAGGTCATGATCATTGGTTGGAGGTTCAGAGATTGGATGCTCAATATGAAAAGTAGCAGTTGTTAATACCTCATTCCAAGAAGTTAGGTTGGACTCTTGTAGTTGTATAGGTTCAGATTGTGGACCTTTCCTTCTTGAGTGCACTTGCAACAGTCTCAACCATGGTTTCACTACGTGGGTTAGCTACGGATTCAAAGGTTAGGTTAGGCACAGATTTAGAGGTAGGAACCGAAGAGGAAGAGGATGATGGAAAATTTATCAAGAAAAAGTCTCTACTTTTATCTTCCAGAGATGATTTCTCCCCTTAAAGATAAGGAGTGGAGAAATAGAGTTGATATTCGGTAAAGGTGACATCAATAGAAACATAGAATTTCCTAGTGAGAGGGTAATAATATTTATACCCCTTTTGAGTTGAAGAAAACCCTATGAAGATGCACTTGATTGCCTTGGGTTCCATTTTTCCCCAATTATGACTATGAACATGAACAAGGGAGGTACACCCGAATGCCCGAGGAGTGAGATTGTTTGTTGTTTTAGATCTGGATAAAACTGAGAGATTATTTCCATCAAGGTTTTAAGTCGTAAGACTTGAGAAGGCAACCTATTAATGAGGTGAGTGGCAATCAAAACGGCTTCCCGATTTTGATACATTTTGTTGGAATAAAAAGGTTATGGAGCCGTTTAGTAAGTGATTATTTTCCTGTTCTGCCACTCCATTTTGTTGGGGAGTGATAATACAGGATGACTCATGGAAAATACCTTCCTTTTTCAAATAAGGAGATAAAATCTAATTAAAGTAATGTCTTTCATTATCTGACCTAACTCTCTTGATTTTCACACCAAGTTGAGTTTGGATCATTGTATGGAAGTTTGCAAACACATTACTCAAGTCAGATTTGAATTTAAGCAAGAAAATCCATGAAACCTCATTGCAATCATCAATAAACGAAACAAACCATCAACACCAAAAACATTAGGAGTAGTGGAAGGAACCTATAATATATCAATATGAATCAAATAAAAAGGAATAGAACTTCTTATATTGCTTATTGAAAAGAGACACATTTGTGCTTTGCAAGTTTGCACACATCACAATGAAAACTCCCAATGTCTTATCCTTGAAACAAAGTACGCAACATTATTTCTAAGACTCAGAAAGAATGGTGTCCAAGACGAAGATGGTGAAGCCAAATCTTGGTTTTATTGGTTGGGAGAGGTTCAGAAAGAAATGACAGATTTTCATTATTCTTGATAATACGAGACTACCTTATGTCTCAAGATAGTAAAGTCCCGTTGTCGCCTTAGCATGCTCAATTGTCTTCCCCGAATCCTGGTCCTGAAATATACAATAAGTGGGACAAAACATAACATTACATTTCATGTCTTGAGTGAGTTTAGTCATGGATAAAAGATTGGTTTACAATTTTGGAACATGGAGGACATTTTTAAAGGTAAGAGAGGGGTTAAGTTGGACATTTCCTAAACCGGCTACAATGGTCTAAGCCATCGGCTATTACAATCTTTCTAATACTAGGACAATGAGTATAGGTGATAAAATTTTGTGATACGTTGGTCATGTGATTAGTGGCTTCTGAGTCAATTACCCAAGAGTTAGCAAAAAGTGTATCTGAGGCATTTGATCCATGAGAAGTGACCAACATACCTAAGTGCACCAAAGAGTATGTACCTAACGATTTTTCTAGAGTCCCCAACAAGCTTCGCAGCTTCTCATCCTCTTCCTTGTTAAGCTCTCCCATCTCTGGTGTCATTTCTGGACTAGGGTGTGTAGTGGTCAAGTGAGCTTGTCTTTGATTCCTCTGTGGTCCTCCTTTATATCCCCATTCTTTGCTAAGAGGCTTTCCAATAAATTTTCAACACCGTTCCCACATGTATCGCAGCTTTTTACAGCAGGTGCACCATAGATTGTCCCTATTATCACGATTTTGAGGTCTAAAAGGATCTGCCCTTACTTCTTCAATTGCTGGTTGTCTCTTATTATTGGCTTGCAGCTGAGTTGGACTTGGGCCCTAACTCCGATTGTTTCCAACATTGGCTGCCATTGCCGAACTATCCACTGCTTGACGTTGCAGCATGACACTTCTTCTACTCTCTTTCGCTCGAACCATCAAGATTTTTAATTGAATGAAAGAAATTCTTCTTTGCCTAAAATCTAAACTCTAACTTGATCAAACTCCGCATCGAGACCAGCTAGAAATTCGTACACTTGATGCCTCTCGATGGACCTCTTCAACAATGTCGCATCCTCACTATACTTCATTTAAATACACCGGTAGTAATCCAATTCTTGCAAGAGATTCTTTAGAACATTAGCATAATCAGTAATAGATTTGCTCCACTGCTTGGTGCCGACAATCTTAGTCTTAATCCCATAGACTTGGGCAGCATCTCTAACCTTTTGAGTAGGTTTGTCAAATGGCCTCCCATATATTCTTTGTTGTAGGCAAAAACGTGTGCAATTATCACTGATTTCTAGCAACATTGAATTCCATAAAAATGACATAACCATGGAGTACTCATCCCATGCATCAAACTTCGAATCTCCAAGTTCAGGTTCAATTCCCAGAAGGTGGCTCAATTTCTCTTTTCCTTTTATAAAGGCTCAAACCACTTGGAACCATATCAAATAATTTTTTCCATCAAATTTTTAGGCAGCAAGGAGGTTCTGCGATTCTCCATTCGAATACTTGGAAGTCACTTATTTAGATTGGGTTGTCTCGGTTATCTCAGACTTGGTGAAGGAAAGGAAGATAAGGATTGGGATTAATTTAGAAAGATTTTGGATGACAGGCGATGAAGGCCGAGTGAGTGAAAGGGATTGAAATAAAGGCCAAAAAACCAACGATGAAGATTGAGAGAGAAAGAGAGAAAAGAAGCTGAGCGAGTGACAAGGATGGCAATAAAGGCCAAAGAACCAGCAATGAAGGCTGAGAGAGAGAAGAGAAACACGGAGATGAAGGCCAGAAAAATAATTTCAATTCCCAGAAAAATTTGAGCCCAAGGCTCCGATACCATGTGGAAAGATGGGAATAATGTCCCGTATATTATTTTGCATAAGAACAGAAGCCTTTAATAAGATAGATATAAACCTAGGTCAAAGGGCTAAAAAAGGAAAACAAATAAAATCCTATAACTAATCCCACAGAATCAAGGAGTAACTGATACTTAGTTATTCTAATCCTAGGATTTACATTACTTTAAATTTTAAACAGGAAACTATCTATTTATACAAATTATTTTCCACACTTAAATTTATAGGAGATATTTTGTGAATAATTGTTGTATCCCTAATTTCTAGTTTGTAATAGGTAAATCTTAATCATCTGATCTAGGATTGTTACCTTCCAAATTTGTTATGATTTACTTTTAAACAACTAATATTCGTCTGTTATGTATTTGTATTATGTAACAGGAACTAGAACACTTTTACTTTTTATTTTCAACCTTTTGGTGTTGCTTATATGAAATAATACAAGCCAATTTTATTTGTTGGTTAAAAACAAAGTCAAAGCTTTAACATAAAGGAGATGTGTCTTACATTACAAGTAACTCTTCGAGCAGAAATAACTGGTGATGACTCTGTTAAACCATACCCATTCAGCACATTCACGCCAATTGCCTACAAGAATATAACATCACTTTTAGACAGAAATAAGTAGAAAACTCTTGTTCTATCAGCTAAGAATGTTTGCCTAACCTCAAAAAACTGATCAACATGCATGGGCAAATTACCACCTCCGCTTATACCAGCCTGCAAAGTGCTAAATATCGATGAATGAGCATTAAGAAAGATGTAATTATAGACAATAAGCGAGAGATTTTAAAGAGTTGAAGCCTCATAGAATCTCCATAGATAGGGAAGAAAAACATTAACAAATTTTTTTCTGTAAAGGACAATAAGCAATGAGAATTTTTCGTAAAAGTTCATCTATTGAGAAAAAGAAAGGGTTCCATTTTTTTTTTTTTTTTTGGAGAATTGAGTTGTCCAAAAATAAGATGGCCATTATGCAACTCCAGAAAAAGAGCATAAAGTGATTCACTTGCCACAAAATTTTAATTTCACTGAAAATTAAAACCCATGAATATTAGAAGAAAATAAATAGATAACAAATATAACCTTTGACATCCCAATCGCAGAATGAATTTTTTTGTAGACAAGCTTCTTTGCCAACACATGCAACGGCCACAATATTGCAGCCATAATTCTTGTCCACAACCAATCAAACATTGCTACAAAATGCGAAGGTTGTTTTGGATTCCTAGTCAAGAATAGCCCCTATTAACCAATTCAAAGTCAATCAACACAAGTTAGAATGTAAATCTGTGCTGGTTACAGTCACTTACAAAATGAAAACAAAAAATAAAAAAGGAAAAAGAGTGAAATGGGCGTTACTCAGTTAGATTCAGGGGAAAAATATTACAAAAAATTAGAAGAAATAACCAAATTTAGGAGCTGCTTTGATTTTTAGCTAGTTTAATTTTTTTTTTATTACCTAGTCAAGTTCAACATGAAGGAAAAAAAATAAACTTTCTGGAGTTGGAAAAGTGCTGAAGTACGCTTTTGACAAGTGCTATTAGGTGTTGCGCCCGTCAACCTATAATGACTAACGAGTGAATCACCCATCAACTTTATGGAATTCAAGTGAGGCACCCGTTAGCCCATTAGTGGCTAGAAAAAACAAACAAATAAATAAAAAACTAGGCTTGACAAAATTTTAAAACAAACCCTCTAAGCTTAGTTATGTACCAATTATCCCAAACATTATTCAGAGGTTTTGAATGCATACAATCGAATAAATATATGATATATGCCTACTATGTGGAACATCAACTGATAGGTCCTGACTTCTTTTGGCAACAGTATAGTAAATTCCAAATCTATTGGCTGCCACAGAACTTTAATGAAACTGACAGTGCATTATTCATTATTGAACTTTTGTGAGGACAAGGCAGAATTATGCTCAATGTACCAAACCCAGCAAATAGATTAGTACGAGGCTTTACAAACTAAACAGAAACCTGGAAGAGAAAGTCTGGTACATTTAGGAAGTGCTCCATGGCTAGGGCACCAAAGTAATTTTACAATAAGAAAATTTATGTGCTTGTAAATGGGAAGTTTGAAGACTAGGTTGGAAGCAGATTTCTACCATCAAATTCTGTAAAATTTCAACGACTTAGAAAAGTATATTAATTGTTCTGGTCTTTGCTTTAAGGAGCTTTGAACCAAACAGATTTTCTTTTGGCAGGGATTATTTTCAATGGTCCATTTATGTTTTTGTTAAAGGATTGATAGTCCCTGAAATGAAATTAAATGGTAATTACTCTTTGAAATTGTTACATGACATACAGAGCAAATGTTTTTAAGCAAGAAATAGTTCACAATGTCAAACCTCGTATATTCTTTTGAACCCCATATATGCCAAACTGACCCTTATAAGTGTAAGTGCAACAATTCTACGTGCGGTGGGGCTTGTAGAAATCTGCTTTTGAATCCCACTGCAAAAAATAATAGAAAAAGTTTTAAGGAATTCCCTGAGAAACACAGCTTTCAATCAAGATAAGCTCAGACAGTACAAGTAACAAGACAAGAAAATAATTCAAGATTGTAAATTATCATTCAGCTATGAATTTCAGAACTGCGACAAGATTCAACAAGGAGAATCTTTAGACAGGATAAATTTGAATTGAGAATTTTATGAATGATGAGTATAATAGTTGAAGGAGAAAAAAAAATGGGAGAGATAGAGGACCAAGACTTGCATGCTCTGCTTCCTTTGAATCTTTTAGATTCTGAAATAATATCTTCCCATTAGGCATTTGAAATTTATAGCTGTTACCTTCAACTTAAGTTTTCATACCAAGCAAAAATTACACTTTTAAACTTCACTCAAACTCATCGAAACTCAAATCCTAATACCTTCCCCCAAGTTCATGAATCCAAATGGGCCCTTAATATTAACAAGTTCCATTTCATTTTCATGCTGCATCAAAATTACTTTCCATCTCTGGTCAACTTTGTTGGGCTTGTGCCGTCCCCAATACAAACATCATGTAATCAGACAAAGAAATGCCTTGACATATTGTGTTGACATGTATCAGGGAACATTTGATACAAGGTTTAAACTCATTTTAAAGCCTATGTTGAGTTATATGTAGTAAGAAGTAAGAAGTAGAAGTTTGTTACTGTCTGAGTGTATATATTTGTGTATATAATGAGGAGCCTAGCATTGTACTCGACATAGAAAATAATACAGCTATCTTCTGCTCTCTGTCTATTATCCTCTCAATAATAGAAATCTATCTTCTCTACATTCACATGGTATCAGAGCCTCTGGCTCTCCTCTCTGTCAATCTATTCCGGTGAAGTTATCCTCTGCCAGTTAATTCAGACGTTATCCTCTTCTGGTACCAGTCTTCCGGTGAAGCTCAGATAGTCTTCGGTGAAGTTCTTCTCTGACAGTAGTTCAGAAGTAATCCTCTTCTGGTACAAGTCTTCCGGTGAAGCTCAGACAGTCCTC
>JANKKB010028858.1:0-17380 GCA_026225775.1 Bursera palmeri | reverse complement strand
ATCATTACATTGTGTAACCTTTTATGTTAGCATTTGCCTCCCTGTGGATTCGATACCTAAAGCTACGCTACAATAACCGTTTAGCCGAAGGTTAATTTTGAACGTGATCAACCACCTTCGTCTTGGTCATCCCTCTTTTCAAATTCTTCAAATCATGTTTCTCTCTTTATTTCAAGGATTAGATATAAGTAGTTTCCATTGTGATATATGTGAGTTTGCCAAATATAGTCGTGTTTCCTTTCCCATAAGTAATACAAGAAGTTCTACCCCATTTCATTTAATTCATACAGATATTTGGGGTCCTTCTACTGTTCCAAATATTTCTGATTCTAGATATTTTGTGTCATTTATAGATGATTGTTCTAGGGTCACATCAGTCTTTTTGCTACAGTTGAAATCCGACTTGAGCCTAGTTTTCCAAAATTTTCATAAAATGATTCAAAATCAATTTGGTGTAAAAATCAAGAAAGTTCGATCTGATAATGCACGAGAAAAACTTTAATCAGGTATTATCTTCTTACTTTCAAAATGAAAATATCATTCATGAGTCATCCTGTGTTTACACGCCACAATAAAACGGAGTGGCTGAGAGAAAAAATGGTCATTTACTTAATTGCACCCATGCCTTCCTCTTCCAACATAATGTCCCAAAAACCTTTTGGGGGGAAGCTGTTTTAAAACTCCAATGGAACTTTTTTCTCAGTTTTATCCTGATTTTCATACCAAACATAATCTCACTCCTCGAATTTTTGGATGTTCCTCGTTCGTTCATATTCATAGTCCTCACCATGGGAAGTTGGATCCTAGGTCAATCAAATGTATGTTCATTGGGTATTTTTCGACTCAAAAAGGGTATAAATGTTATCATCCTCCAACTAAAAAGATATATGTGCCTGTTGATGTCACTTTGCTGAAACTCAACTATATTTCTCGACTCCTTATCTTCAGGGGGAGTCCTCATCATCATCTTGAGAAGATACGGATCTCTTCTTATTTGATTTGCCACCATCAGCACCTAAATTCAATAAGTCTATGCCTAACACTTTTAGTGAACTGGTACCAAATGATAAAGTGTCTGATGACAAAGGTATTTCTAATAATATTCGACCATTACAAGTGTACTCAAGAAGGAAAGGGCCACAGCCCGAACCGATGCAAGTGTATGAGTCGGACCCGACATTTGAGAATGAGGTAACTCCTAATAATACTCTTCATATTGACCAGTCAATTTCTGATTTTTTAACTAATAATCTTGACTTACCTATTGCTGTAAGAAAAGGAACCAGCAACTGTACCCAGCATCCTCTTTACCTAATAGCCAAGTTTGTATCATCTGACAAATTTTCTTCATCCCAAAAAAGTTTCCTTGTAAGCCTTAATATTTTCCCCATCCTTAAAACTGTGTCTGAGGCATTATCCAATGAGGAGTGGAATGATGCAATGAGAGTAGAAATGGAAGCATTAGAGAAAAATAATACATGGGAATTAGTTGACCTACCAAAAGGGAAGAATATAGTAGGGTGCAAATGGGTGTTCCTTGTGAAGTATAGAGATGATGATTCTCTTGAGAAGTACAAAGCTAGGCTGGTTGCTAAGGGTTACACTCAAACTTATAGAATAGATTATCAATAAACTTTCTCTCCAGTTGATAAGATGAATACGGTAAAGGTATTACTGTCTTTGGTTGCTAATTTTGGTTGGGACTTGCAACAATTTAACGTGAAGAATGCCTATCTTCATGGTGACTTAGAAGAAGAGATTTATATGGAAGTTCTATCTAGATTATCAGAGAATCTAGATATCAATAAAGTATGTAAATTGAAAAGGCGTTATATGGTCTCAACAATCACCGAGAGCCTGGTTTGGGAGGTTTACAAAAGTAATGTTGACAAAAGGGTACAGACAAAGCCAAAGAGATCATAAACTATTTATTAAGCACTCCGCATCAGGGGGAGTTACAGCTCTCTTAGTGTACGTGGACAATATAGTGATGACAGGAAATGATGACTGTGAAAAGCAAATTCTGAGAAAAAAGTTGGCAAAAGAATTTAAAATTAAAGAATTGGGAAGGTTGAAGAACTTCTTGGGAATTGAAGTGGCACACTCAAGGAATGGTATCTTTATTTCTCAAAAAAAATATGTGATGGATTTATTAAGGGAGAAAAAAGAATTAGCATGTCGACCTGTACGAGCTGTGAACACAATTTTTGGGATTGTGTGAGTTGTTAACAGAATTAGAGGAGCGATGTGAGGAATGAGTAATTAAAGGAGTGATGTGAGGAGTGAGTAATTAGTTTCCTAACCGAGAGAGTAATCTCGTGTATAAATATGTGTATTATTTTTGATCGAATATATAGAAAAAGAATGAAGTGGAAGTCTTCAACATGGTATCAGAGCGGGTATTGTAGTCCTGGCTCTTCTGGTGTCTTCTCTCTGTTCTTCGGTAATTCCTGGTTGGAGTCTTGATTTTTCGGTGGTGTCCCGGTGGTTTCCGGTGACTGAAGTTCTCTTCCGGCAATCCCAGAGCCATTGTCTGCCAATCTGTCCAGTTCCGGTCTCACCAGAGAGACACTGCAAGATTCGGCACATTTATGTCAGAATTTCTCTTTTTTGGGCAATCGTCTTCTGTCCTCTGGCAGCGCCACCATCCAGGACGGGAGATCCAGAATCACCTTTTCATCACGATTCTCGTTCTGGTCCTGGAGTCGTCATCTAATCCTGCATCTTTGGCAATCAGCGGCTCAAACAACCGTAGCGCAATTTTTTGACAACCATTTTCCGACGACGTTGGCACTTTTCTTGGTGGTTCCGAGATCACTTGATCGCGACAATCCCCGATCTGCTTCCAGAATCCTCAGATGTGGCCGACATCGTCGATGATCTGCTCGTCTATGCGAATTTTTGACTGCCATTCTCCGACGAGTTTGAGGTTGTCGCCAGTGGTTCCTGGCTCGCTTGACTGAGACCATGGTGACTCTGTCCTCCATTCCTGCTATTGCTGCCTGCGTTGTCGAGTCAGTTTGAGACAGTGCTAAGGAAGTGTGATTGGCACGGTTGTATTGTTGTGTTGACAATTTGGTTCAAACAGCATTTTTATTACTGGAGTTCTTTCGGGTACATGTTTTTTTTATTGCAAATTAATTATTGGTATATGCGTGGGTACACAATTATGGCTAGTGGTTATAAGATGATAACAAAAATAATGGTTAATCCATCTTCTAAGATTACTGATCGAAAATTAATGGGGAGTCAGAATTTTGTTCAATGGCGAAGAATTGTGCGGCGATATATGTCAAGTTTGGATATGGGGGATCATTTAACTGATAATCCACCACCTAACTCAGACACTATTCTTGCAACTCGAAAGAAATGGTTAATAGAGGATGATTAGTTCGTTCAATCTGATTTTGAAATACTCTTGATCCGCCAGTAGATGCTGTTATTAATCATTTTGATACGGTGAAAGAGTTATGGGATTATTTAGAATTTTTGTATGCTAGTAAGCAACATGTCTCCCATGTTCATGAGTTGTTACTCAAAATTTATTGTGTTGAGCAACATAGGTGTACTTTATTTCAATATTATACCGAGGTTAAACAAGCTTTTAAGGAAAAACGAAATGTGTTTTCTATTAGTAATGATGTACAACAAATGCAAAAGCAAGAAGAGCAAGTTGTTGTTCAATGCTTCCTTGCTAGTTTGGGCCTTAAATAAGATATAGCTCATACTCAGTTACTCACCAATGAACCCTTCCTTCTTTAAGTGATCTCTATGCCTGTCTTCTTCAAGTCTGCAAGGATAATGACAAAGCTTCAGATGTCATTCCAAGTGAAATAGTCGCTCTTGCTAGTACTACCTCTAAAGGTAACTCCACTCGTAGTGGGGGCTTATCTACTGGTGCTTCTAGTACTTCCTCTAAAGGTCCTCGTTGCTATTTTCATTGTGGCAAGGAAGGCCATGTAAAGAAAAATTGTTGAGAGTTACATGAGAAACCTTCACATTCCTCAGGATTGCTTAGTCCACCCTTTTATAAGATAATTTGCTGATGCAGCCACTTAGGATCTTCCGACTCAGATTACTATTTCTACAGATGAATATGCTCGCTTGACCCAATCATCTGCTCCCCAACCAAGTTCTCCAACTACTGCCTATGCTTCCCAACAACCTTTTACATCCTTGTCTCAAACAGGTAACCATGTCGCTTGTCTGTCCACCTCATCTCGTAATTGAGTAATTGATTCTGGTGCTACTGATCATATGACTGGTAATATAGGTATACTTTCATATTTTCACCATTCTTTTGAGTAACCTAGTGTCACCCTTGCTAATGGCTCTAAAACATCGGTAGTAAGGTATGGTACTGCCAACACCACAGAAATGCTTCCTTTATCTTCTGTTTTGTGTCTCCCATAGTTTCCTTTAATCTATTGTCTGTCAGCCAAATTACTAAAACTCTTAAATGTGGTGTTTTCTTCTTTCCTAATTATTGTCTTTTTCAGGATCTTAGGACGAAGCAGATTATTGGTAGAGGTCGGGAGGCCAATGGCTCGTATGTTCTTGACTCCATGCCTACTTCATTGTAAAGTCGATTGCTTGCGCAAGTTTCACCCCACTTCAGCTTCATTGTCAGTTTGGTCATTCATCTCTTTCTGTTTTAAAGAAATTATGTCCTAGTCTAAGTCTTGTATCTTAACTTGATTGTGAGTCTTGTCAACTTGCCAAACATCATAGGGTCTCGTATCCTTCTTAAATAAATAAACGAGTTGTATTTTCCTTTAGTTTAATACATTCTGATGTTTGGGGATCTTGTCCTATTTTATCTAAATCTAGATTTCGTTATTTTGTCACCTATGTTGATGATTACTCTTGTGTTACTTGGCTATATCTTATGAAAAAAGGCTCTGACTTATTTTCTATGTTTTGTGCTTTTTATGCTGAAATTAAAACTCAATTTAGTAAAACTATTCGTATCTTATGCAGTGATAATGCTAAAGAGTATCTTTCGTCTTCTTTTGTTTCCTTCCTTTCACAGAATGACATTCTTCATCAAACATCCTGTATTGTTACTCCACAACAAAATGGGGTGATTGAACGGAAGAATCGCCACCTGTTTGAGAATGCTAGAGTGCTTCTTTTTCATATAAAAGTTCCGAAGGAATTTTGGGTAGATGTTGTGTCTGCAACATGTTATCTGATAAATCGTATGCCTTCCTCAGTTCTTGATGGTAGAATCCCTTTTTTTACTCTCTTTCCTTATACACCATTATTTTCTCTTGTTCCTAGGGTGTTTGGATGCACATGCTTTGTTTAAGATATGCGTCCACAAGTTTCTAAACTTGATCCTAAGTCTTTGAAGTGTCTCTTCTTAAGTTACTCTCGCACTCAAAAATGATATCGTTGTTTTAGTCCTACTTTAGGCCGTTACTTAGTCTCTGCTGATGTTACTTTCTTCGAATCCACTCTGTTTTCTACTCCACCATTATTTGTTTTGTCTCGTGATACTGATGATGATTTTCTAGTTTATTCTCTAAGTCAACAGGTTTCTGAACTCCCTTTTCGACCTCTTATTACATAAGTGTATTCTTGTCGTCTGCAACAATCGACTGCGGTATCTGTTCCTGACACCGCCTCTCTATCTCTACCCACTGCTTCCCCTCCAGATCCTTCCCCTGATTCTAGCCTTGATCTCCCTATTGCCCTCCGGAAAGGTAAGCGTTCTTGTACTTATCCTCTCTCCTCTTTTGTTTCTAACCGTTATTTATCATCATGTTCTCAATATTTTGTTGCTTCTTTGGAGTCTGTGAGTTTTCCTAATTCTGTATCTGAAGCCTTATCTCATGATGGTTGGCGGGCTGCTATGTTAGACATAATGAAGGTCCTTGGGCATAATCACACTTGAGATTTGGTTTCTCTACCTCCTCACAAACAGTCCATTGGGTGTAAGTGGGTTTTCTCTGTTAAAATGAATCATGATGGCTCGATTGCTTGATTAAAAACCCGATTGGTGGCTAAGAGATATGCTCAATCTTATGGTATCGATTACTCTGAGACCTTCTCTCTTGTTGTCAAACTTGCTTCTATTCATCTCTTTATCTCTTTGGCTGCCTCCTATTATTGGCCTCTTCACCAATTTGATGTTAAAAATGCTTTCCTTCATAGTGATCTGTATGAAGAAGTTTATATGGAGCAACCACCAGGGTTTGTTGCTCAGGGGGAGTCTGCCATGGTATGCAAGTTATCCAAATCATTATATGGGTTGAAGCAATCTCCTCGTGCCTGGTTTGGAAAATTCAGTGAAGTTATCATTGAATTTGGCTTACAGAGAAGTGCATATGATCACTCAGTCTTCTTTAAATAGTCACAGTCTGGATGTATTCTGTTGGTGGTGTATGTTGATGATATTGTTATCACGGATAGTGATAGTGTTGGCATTAATGAATTAAAAGGGTTTCTTGGCTCAAGATTTCAGACGAAAGAATTAGGCGCATTGAGATACTTCTTAGGGATTGAGGTTTTTAGAAGTAATAGAGGAGTATTTCTATCTCAGAGAAAATATGTTCTAGATTTATTAAATAAAACGGGCTTAATGGGAGCAAAATCATGTGAGGCCCCCATGATACCAAACGTGAAATTAGGAGTTGAAGATGAAGAGTTGTTGGCTGAACCTGAAAGGTACAGGAAGGTAGTTGAAAAATTAAACTATCTCACAATAACTCGTCCGGATATTGCTTTTCCAGTGAGTGTTGTGAGTTAGTTCATGTCATCTCCTAGAACATCTCATTAGGATGCAGTAACTTATATATTGAGATATCTAAAAGGAGCTCCTAGTCGTGGGGTTTTATATAGAGATCATGGTCATTATAGAGTTGAGGATTTCTTGGATGCCAATTGGGTTGGATCCCCTTTGGACTGACGTTTTACTATAGGGTATTGTGTTTTTGTTGGAGACAATCTCGTTTCTTGGAAAAGTAAGAAACAAAGTATTGTAGCTCGATCGAGTGCAGAATCTGAATATCGGGCTATGGCACAAGTAACTTGTGAACTCATATAGTTACATCACTTACTTGGACAGATTGGGATTGAGAAGTCACAATCTATGAATCTATGGTGCGATAATCAAGCAGTCATTCACATTTCTACTAATCCTGTATTTCATGAGCGAACAAAGCATATAGAGGCAGATTGTCACTTCGTTCGTGAGAAGTTACAAGAAGGGTTGATCTCTACCTAACATGTCAAAACTAGTGATCAACTAGCCGATGTGTTTACTAAAGCCTTGACTGAAAATAGGATTAATCTCATTTGTAACAAGCTAGGCATGATTGATATCTATGCTCCAGCTTGAGGGAGAGTGTTATGAGCTAGAATACAACCTGTTACGAGCTGTGAATACAATCTTTGGGATTGTGTGAGCTGTTAACAGAATTAGAGGAGTGATGTGAGGAATGAGTAATTAAAGGAGTGATGTGAGGAGTCAGTAATTAGTTTCCTAACTGAGAGAGTAATCTCGTGTATAAATATGTGTATTATGTTTGATTGAATATATAGAAAAAGAATGAAGTGAAAGTCTTCAACAAATATGAACAATGTTAACTGACACTGCTACTTAGACCATCAAAACTACCCTCAAAACCTTAATCCTATTTCGAAGCCCTACTTTATCAATCCCTGTGTGATGCATAACCCAACAGACCACAATAACTATCCTAAACCACAAAAATTAAAATATTTATTAATTCTAGGAACCCTTACCAGGAAAAGGAATGGTATTTAAGAATTCTGTGATCTTACCTCAAGATAAAAATTAATGTATTTGCAATATAAGCAACCATTTCCCTGAAAAGAATGAATAAGGAAAGTACATCAATATCTTAATAAAGTTAACATACCAAAATAAGTTCCACTGAAGTTCAAATATTAAAATATATAACAAGGAGCTAAAGACACTCGCTTTGACAAAATGTCTCATACATACCCTGATGGCCATGGTGCACATGGCAGGTGTTTCAAGCATTACTCTGATAGCATATTTAACAATTAACTTGTAGTCGTGATTCTTGGAAATTTTGTCCTTTAACAGACATTTTTAGAATACATGAGTAGCATTTCATTCTTAACCCTTGTTATTTTATTTTCTTCACAGTGAGACACGTTAATGACAGCCTTGTACTTAAACTTCAAGCCTAGAAAGGACAAAAAAGTAATTCCAATGCATGGTTAATTATATCCAAACTTTTCTTCTTCCTCTTTTTTTATTCAGCTCCAGAAACGAGAGTTCAAATAGTTCTCAAGAGTAGCCAACCACTCAATTTTCATTTTTTGTTCTTATTGACAAAATTAGCACCTCTCCTCTTTCCACTTTTGAAACAAGAAAAGGGAGTGCCAACACCAGGAGAGTTTATGGATACTAAGAGCGAGGGAAATGAGAGTTGGTCACATATTTAACTCTGAGCAAATACTTGATTGCCTCTGCAACTATTTGACCCTCAACAATGTGGAAGAACCCCTTTACGCTACCATTACCCATTTTCACTACAATCTTTACCCATGGGTAATGCAATCACATAATATTTCAATCAAATACGCTCATTTTCACCTGGCATTAGACCTCTTAGTTCATAAAATTACTTGATAAAACACACCCACCTTCATCTCATATTGAACTCTTTCTACTGAAGAAGTTAGTCAAAGTGATGTTACATCTAGTTTGCATTTATACTCTTTTAATTAGATGAAGATAAACTATACAATAAATATTTTTCCAAGAAGTATTAGAGTTGTTCCCAAAGTTTAAATAATAAATACAAATATCTAATGCATAGAGAGAGGGGATATGGATGTTATACACATACGGCTACCTAATAGAAAAATTCATGCTACATAGCTTGAGGTAACACACAAGATACTCTAGCTTGATCCTTCTCAAATATAACGATGTGTCTTTTTTTAAATAATAAAAAAAAATGTTACTTCATAAAGTTCAAGAGAGGTCCCTAAAAATTACTCTACCATAAAAAAACAGAATCAGAGAACAACCACCTCATAGCATAAGCCCATCAATTTTGTTATTGTGGACCCACGTTTCTTTGCAGTAACTAATATGATTTATTGTGCTATGGTTCAATTACTTGCATAAGAGTGCAGGAGTTGGCTTCAGACTTTTCTAACGAATTGATGCAGCATTGCTAGCCTCATGTACTAAAACTGATGCAACATAGAATATAGGGTAGGATTGATCCAAACCTTCTCCTTTTGAGAAAAACCAAGGTCATAATAAAAACATATGATCCAAAATCTAGTTGATTCTAGAAGTAACCAAGATAATAAAAAATAACTACAAGCCCTCTTGCTACAAAGAATACCGGGGACAATGAAGAAATGAACCACTTCCTTGTCTACAAGTCTCCAAATTCATTCTTTGAAATAACAAGACTCTACTTCGAAAGGGTGCAAGGATGCCTATTTATATAGCTACAAGACTTACTGTACTAGCACAACTAATTTCAATAGCTAACCAGCTAACCAGCTAACCTCAAGAGGTTGACTACGTGGCAAAGCTACCTGGCTTTGATGTATAAGAAGCATTAAGTCTAAGGTTCACTCCTATTGGGTGCATCAATTCCTTGGGGCAATGCCCGTGGGCTGTCGCACAACATTTAACTAATCCTTGTAGAAGGGATGCTTTGCACATGTCCTGTGGACTAAGACCACATTTAATTTAAAAAATAGAAATAAAAAAAATCAACTGTATAAAATCTACTCGCAGAAACATAACTTTCTTAATAAAAAAAAAAAAAAAAAAAAGAAAAAAAAAATTTCCGAACTTGATTATGCTATATATGGTCCCAGATTTATCAAGAAGTCCAATGCCACATGTCTTCCATCACAAATTTCATTATTATTATTATTATTATTTTGTGGTTTCCACTATGTTATTCCCCACAACATCTTCTACGATGCACAAACATAGAGACCTTACTGAATTTCAAAAGAGCAACGTAGTCTCACTTTCTTTTCTAATCAACAAATAAAATGCAGGAAAAATAATTTCCAAGATTTACAGCAGAAATTTTAATTATGCAGGAAAAATAATTTCCAAGATTTACAGCAGAAATTTTAATTATATTCAGTACACAAGATTCTGATCCTCTTTAAAAAGTCTATTATTTCCTTTCTTTTGGATTTCCAATCAGATTAGTTAGATATAGTAAAAACAACAGTATTCATCCTTGAAGTCATTAACCAGAAGTATTACTTAATTGTAAATAGAGAGTGCACAATACCAAAGGTAATGCAAGCTTTGTTGACTTTCATCCTTGAAAGCTGTTTTGGCAACTGCAGCATAAAACCTATTCCACTGATAATATCAGGAGAAATCCTTTCCTCAAGTTGCACAGAAAATAGTTGGTCCACTTACATTCCTAAAGTCATTACTGTCAGGACACCAGAAATATCAGCACCTTCCTGAGCCTATAACACAAATATGCTAGTTAGGCTTTTCATACGCTATAGATGAGAATTAATTTACTAGAAAACAAACAAGAAAATCAGAGATGCTGTTAGTACATGGGCAATCTTTCACTGGATACAAGTATATATTTACTTTCTGTTTCTTTTGCTGATACCTTAAGAGCATACACTGCTGAGGAAAAGAAACTAGACATACATCTAGATTGAGAAAACATCAAATGTTCTATTAGGTATAAAATTTTAATTCCAAGTGAAAGTTTCTTTGTAAAAAAATTGCAAATCATGCTGCCTTAAAGTCCACACTTTACAGTCTGAGAAACAAGCAGGACTATCTGCTTTGTTTGCAGGGGAATTTTTAGGTTAAACCCTACTGAAAGATGCTTGAACTTGAAACTGTTTCTTAACTGTATTAATAACAAAAACAACAACACTGCCTTCAGTTCTTTTTCTGAGAACCATTTCTTGTTTCCAGAGTTTAAAAAATGAAGAAAGCATGTTCGTCTTTTATTTCTTTAAAAAAAAAAAAAGGAAAATGTGAAATTCATTTTCTAACTTTTTGAAGGATATATGAAGCACTTCCAAAAGAGGGCTACAAAAGACAATAAGAGAAGTGTAACTCTTCTCCCATCTCATAAACAAGTATGGCCCTATACAACACTTAACCAAGAACCTCCCAATTTCTGCACTGCAAGCTGCCCAATTTTTTTGAGTAAAGAACAAAGAGACATTATGAAACGTAGTAGAAATACATGCCTATGCATTTTCCTAAAAGCTTTAGTGAACACATTTCACTATTTTCCTTTTCCAAATACTCTTTTAAAAAATCGTACCAAACACATTGTCAGATCCAGAAAATACAAAATTCAATTGCTTGTTTTCAGTGTTCCAATTCATTTTGTCAGAATAATTTTGCAAAACAATACCTAGTGGCTCAAAATTTTCTGGACAACTATCACAAATATGATAATTGACATTTTAACCAAATCAATAATTTTTTATTTAAAAAAAAAAAAATTGATGTCCTAAATTTGGTAGGTGTAAATGAATATCAACTTAATTTCTGATATTTATTCCTATAGATTACATGAATATATACATTCACTCACCACTCTCCCTCTCACATAATTATCTGCACACCCATCCCTCTATACAGACACAGCACATACATACACAGCACATACTTAGCTAATATATTCTGTAACAGTAGGGAACATACAGTGAAGTAAGCGATGTAGCTCACAGCAAGTGTCAGTGAAATCTCTATCACTGTGTCATTAAAAATAAACCCAAGCCACAAGAAAGATGCAATCCCGAAAGCAAGACCCATGCCTACACTGAAGCAACAAAAGAATCTTATGATCTGAGTAGATACATACACTCCAATGCATAAAGAATGTGAGAGATACATACGCTCCAAGTGAGACCTGAGCCAGAAATTTAACTATGGCGCCCCAGCTAAAACTCTCTCCAAGAACCATTCGATAGAAGAGCTGATAGACCACAATCGCTATGCTGAAGAAAGGAAACAAAATGTATTCAAAGAGAATCAAATAAATAGAAGAAGTCATTAAAGCACATGCCAGGCATATCAAAACTACGTTGATGTATTTGAGCAACATGCTGGTTTAACATTTAGACATTTCAAATTACCACAGATAGTTCATAAAAGAATATGTCAAAAGTGAAAAAGTGAAAACATACCCATCATTCATCAAGGATTCTCCTTCAATTATTGTACGCAGTTTTTTTCTAGCACCAAGCTCTTTCAGTAGAGCAACGACAGCCACAGGATCGGTAGCACTCAGAAGTCCCCCAAGCAACAATGATGTTTTCCAACTCCATTTGTATGGAAAAGTGAGCTGCAGCATGGCATTTACAATGGAATTTATATTAACTTAAAAAGACAAAGTTACTATTTAAGTTATGTGGTATAGGATGCCTTTAGAGCAGATCCAAGAAAGAATGTTGATATCAGAACTCCTGGACCAGCAAGTAGAAGCATTTGCATCATACAACTCTGTGCAGAAAAAATGAAAAGCAGTTGGTTATGGAGTCCAGAAAACTTTAAACAAGAAGCCAGGTATGTAGTACCTAAATCTACAGAAAAGTGATGATAAAAATGCTTAAAAATTGAAATATCCTAAACTTCTAAGAAAGGAAACCAAAAAGTCCATGTTGAGAAACAACTAATCCCAAAAGCTTAACCAAATTTTTTTTAAAAAAAAATAAGGCCCAATAAATAATAATTGGAAAAAAGAGAGGTCCAAGGAAGAGAGAAGCCACAAGAGAGGGAAAAGACAGATCAAATTGCAACCAAATTTTGTCACCCTTCTAATGGCTTCTCTTAAAGTTGTAATGGCATTAGTAGCTTATTTTAAGCTAGACTCACAAGAATGGATGTGACCACTATGATTTTGAAAGGCAAACTTGCTTGAAGCTAAAAACATGACTGATACTGGGACTTTGAAGAGAATAGACTGAACAAGGGCAAAGAACATCTAATATTTTCAAACTCTATAAAATCCATTTATGGTTAAAATAAGACACTTAAAAGTTTAATAAGGTTTACATCTTTTGATTTAAAATAAAACATAATTTATCAAAGTATATTAATAAATACTTTAGGTTCTGTCTCATACAAGGAATAGGATAGGATTGGTTTGACTAGATTATAAATACTACTCCTCTGTATTTAGTGCAACATAGGATTACATAGAATTGTATATAGTGATTTCATTTAAACATCTCTATTAGGACACCATAAAACAATTTAAAGCGAAAACTAATTAATATTTTTAAATATCTATTTAAGATTAATTAATCAATGTCTATGAACATTTTATTCCTAAAATAAATTACTAATTGTATTTTTGATATTCTAGAATAATTATTTATATCAAGATTCATATTGTTAGTAATTAAAAATAATTTAAATGAAAATTAATCAAATCAATAAAATATTGATTCAAAACAGTTACCGAAGATTTGTTAATATTTTATTTATAATGAAATATTAGTATTATATTATTAAATATTATTTCTATTACTCATTACTAAAATCAATTTAAAAGAAAGCTAATTAAATTTTTAAAAAATTCATTCAAGTATTTATGAAGATTTTATCTCTAAGACTAAGTATTATATCAAATTTATACAATTAACAATATTTCCTATTTATTATTATAAATATTGTTGGTGATCATATGATTTTAATTATAAAACATTATTTCAAAAATTCAAAAACGTAGCTCCACAAACATGGGTTAAGCTAAACCAATGGTTTTCATGGAACATATATAGGACCAAGCAGGGCCTAGAGGTAGGAAATAGTAATCATACACCCACATGCAACTCTAAACGTGGGATTGGTATTATAAAATTATAAATAGTCCAATCTCATGTGTTCTACATTTGCACCAAACACATGTTTGGTGTTTTATGTTGATGAGATTAGCCTAGTACACAAGACCAAACGATTTTTATCTCAAAGTTTTATTTGCATGATCACAATAAAGTATCTTATAATTAGCACAAAGATTTACTGGGATAGAATAGATGGGATTTGAGCTTTCATAAAGAAATAAATTCAGCAAATTCCAGAGTTTGAGAAATAACCTAGAGTGAAATTAAATGAAAAGTATTTTCCATGCATGGTTCTAAGCTAAATGCATGCTCAGGTTTGCACAAAGCTAGTAGCACTGGCTTTTGAGAAGCTAGGCTGATGTCAAGTTGACCCTGCGAAGGATTATCTTAAAAATTAAGGATTTTATGTTCATATGCAAGTGATGAGGCCATAATCATGTGGTTAAAATATCAAGCTCAGACCAAATAAAGGAATAGAGTTGAACCATACTATGAACAACCTAAACTCTTGAAGCTGACACAAGTTCCATTCTTTTGCATCGCTATTTCCAAGTTAGGGTTTACATTCTTAATCTGTAATATAATCTGTAAAATATAAGGGTGAACTGCGAAGCATTGTTTCCAAAATAATAATAATAAGGGTGGGGCTATTTACACCCAGATAATTGATCTAAACACTATTTATTTCTGACAAAACTTTTTTACTAAAATATTGATTAAGTAATTTATAAATAAGTACGAAGAATATACCTAAACAAAATAATATCACTTTTAAAGTTATGAAAAATAAATCACTATAAAAAAATAGTCAAACTTATCCATAAAATTTTCTAAACTAATCAAGTTTATCTATAAATTTTTCTAAAATAATCAAATTTGTTGATAAATTTTTTCATAAATAAGTGTAGAAGAATTATTCAAATACTTATCCAAATGGAGTGGTTATCAATGAAATTTTTTAGACTTTTGAGCTTTAATTACTATACGAAAATTTTGTTTAACTTTATGATAATTAATTATGCTTGTATGATCTGGTAAAATAAGAAGGTATTATATTTTTTTTATAATGGATGAGACAGTTTTTTGTTTAAAAAGAAACAAGACTTATACTGGATAAAAACTCTATTAAGAAGAAGCAAAGAGAGGTGTTAAATTATCCAAAAAAAAAAAAAGAAAATATGTGGCTGCTGTAACAACAATGAAAATAAATTTTTAGTTGTACTAATGAAAGAAGATTTAGAATCAAATTCACGGTTTCTTATTTGATGAAATGGATATATAGAATAAAATCAATTAAATGTGAAGATGTCTATTTTAAGGGTATTATTGGTATTACGAAAGATATGAAGAAAAATATATTTTTAAAATTTGGGTTCAAATAACCTCCACTTAACTGGTAATAAGTTCTACAATTTAGCTACCTGTTTTGTTCTATTTGACCCCTTTAATCAATGCTTACTTTTAGACCCTCATTAATTGCTATTTTTAACTATCAAATTCTAACTAACCCAAGTCCTGTCTACAGAACAAGAAGTATCACATCAGTCCAAGACCAAATAAAAACAACTTTCGATATTCACACTGTTCCTATGATTAGTAAGTTTCTTAATTCACCAAATCAAACAATATACTTTTGATTACAGACATATAAAACAAAAGAAAGTAGATAAACGAACCTTTATTTGGTGCACTTCCATTGCAGATGAACTCTCAAACAGAAGAGCAGGAAGAAAAACAGCCAATAGAAGGTTCGGATCAATATTCGCCCCTTCAAAGCATCATCAACAACAACATCAAACGCTTAAATTCAATCATTGCTAACACTTGACTTTACCAAACAGCTTATCTTTGAACTTTGTTTGAACGAAACTTACAAAGACGAATTCCATCCCCAACTTTCCCCAATTTATGACTGGTTCCATACTCTGAAAAAAAAAATGATGTTGATGAAATAAAAAATAACTAAATAAAAGAAAAACAAGAATGAAAATGAACCTAGAGATCCAAGAGCAATTCCGATGATAAGAAGAGCGACGGTGTACGGAACTCTGGTTCCACTTAACAAGTGCCTGGAAGCAATTCCAAGCACCAAACTTATGCCGACGAAAAGGACGGCGTCTGTAGGATTGCTACTTTCATCACTGCTGGAAGAAGAAGACGGGGTGCTTTGTTCGCCTAATATTCTGAACGGAAACTGGCGTTCAGCGAAGCTCTCCATTTCTATCCGAGACGGATCACCTGACGAGCTGAATAATAATGGGAATTCAAAGAGCATGCACAAAAGAGTTCTGATTTGAGAAGCTGTTTCCTCTTTCCTTTCAATCATAACCTTAAATTGTCAATTTTCTCACTGTAAAATTGTCATTGTATGATTTGCTAACGTGGACAACAAATTTCCCATAAAAGAGGTCCCAATTTCTTTCTCTCTCTTTTATTCTCCCAAGCCTTGTCCCACGCCACTTTCCTCGTATAGCTTTTCTAACCGTCACTTTACGAGTTAGCCAATAGACTTTTGCTTCTGGACTTTCATCTATTATTAAATATTAACATTACTATTAACTCAGCATCACAGCAGGATCCGTTCAGAAATTAAAGAGTTTTGTTCCGGAAAATTTACCAAAATGGCCTCCAGAGATGTCTAAAAATGAGAAATAGCCTCCCACCCAGAACCTTCTTATTCCAATAGCCATATGCTATAGTAATCTTGAGACTTTAACAAAATTGTCCTTGCCTTCGATAACCCCATCTCCCTTATTTCAAACAAACTACCAGAACGACAAAGCATTCTTGCAAATTTCCCGTTTTTTATTGCAAATTTCCAATCCTCTTCGTCTTCTTCATTGGTTCATCTCCCACTCATTACCGGTTTTCATTATATTATATCGCAAAATAACCATTTTTTCATCTTCTCCGATGAGTATTCTTTGTTGTTTTTTTTCCTGTTCGCTTTTATACTTGGTGTTGGTTACCGAAAATGGGTTGGTGGTTATTGTCAAAGATTGGTTATGTTCCTGCGTTGTCGATCCTGGAGGTTTTGGTTGCCGGAGTTATGGTAGGCAATAAGTAAATTGGCGGGCCGTGGAGGTGGAGATCGTTGTCTATGGTTTTTATATCAACCATCACAATTTGAATTTTCCCAAAAACCGTGGTTCTGTACTCCACAGTTTGTAATTAAAACCGTTACGGTTTATATGAACAACCGTAACGTCTGAGTTTTATATCGTGTAAAAGAGTCTCCATGGTTTTTGTAAGAATCTCAAACCGTGTGGGCCTTGAATAAAAAACCGTGGATATCAATCTATAAACCGTGGATATCAACATTAATGATTTCCCTTGATGTTTTTACAGGGATGGCAACTTCTATCATTTTCCATTATGGTGGTTGTTGGGAGACGCAACAAAATGGTGATATTGAGTATATTGGAGGTCAAATTCAGTGGTTACAAGTATCAAAGGATATTGGGTTTGAGCAGTGATCACGTTCAAAATTTACCTTCGGCTAAACGGTTGTTGTAGTATAGCTTTAGGTATCGAATCCACAGGGAAG